>ML780977.1:3412372-3440454 GCA_009831015.1 Picea engelmannii | reverse complement strand
GGAATGGAAGATTGCAAACCAGTTATCACTCCCACGTAAACCAGTTGTAAGTTGAGCAAAGATGATGATTCAAAGTCTACAAATCAAAGGCAATATAGGTCAATGATTGGCAGCCTACTATATGTGACAGCATCCAGACCAGATGTAATGCAGGCAGTTGGAAAGGTGGAACGATTTCAAGCAGCACCAAAGGAATCACATGTATTAGCAGTAAAGAGGATCTTCAGATATCTCAAAGGAACATAAGAGTTTGGATTATGATATCCAAAAGGAAAAGATCTATCACTTATGGCCTACACAGATGAAGATTGGGCAGGTTGTATTGATGACCGATGAAGCACCAGTGGAGCAGCGTTCTACTTAAGTGAATGTTTGGTATCATGGCTAAGCAAGAAACAATAATCGATATCTCTATCTACAGGCGAGGCAGAGTATATTGCAGCAACAACTTGTTGTACACAAGTTCTTTGGATGAAACAAACTTTCACAGATATACAGGTTGAGTATGATGAGCCCATTCCAATATATTGTGATAATACAAATGCCATCAGTATCTCAAAAAACCCGGTGATGCACTCCAAGACTAAGCACATTCCAATCAAGTATCACTTTATACGGGAACAGGTTGCAGAAAAGAACATCAGATTTGAGTATGTGGACACAAAAGAACAAGTGGCAGACATCTTTACAAAACCACTTTCATGGGAAGCCTTTGAATATCTTCGCCAAAGACTTGGAGTTATTTCTACTCCAAAAATGAATGTTTTTTGAATGATTTTTGAATGATTATCTTATATGTCTTAGATGTACACGACGAAGCACCATAAGAGGACAGTCTGTCAGGGAGAGCAACCCCGAATGGAAAGATACCTTTGCCATTGATGACAAAGGGGGAGAGATTTATCAGATGCAGAGAACAAAGGCATGGTTCCAGAAGGATCAGATTTATCAGATGCAGAGGACAAAGGCATGGTTTCAGGGAGAGCATGAGTGATATGATTTCAGTGTTGCATCAGAGTGTTGTCATCAATGCCAAAGGGGGAGATTGTTGATTAAGGTTGGTTGTCATTGATGTCAACCCTTGAAGAAAGACCCGTAGCACAAAGGTTTGGGTAATGGACCCAATAGTATTTGATGTAAATATGAATCATTATTGTTTTGTTATGGTTGATAAGAAGTAAATATGGATGAACTTCAGAGTGGTCCCCTTATGGTGAAAGCCCTCACGGAAAGACGTTTTGTGGAGTAAGAGAACCCATGCTTAATTGTGGAATAATGAGATGAAGGAAAGTGAATTTGTCAGGGAAAATATCCTAGATGGATATTTCTTGTCATGTCATTTCCGGTGGTATGTGGAACGTCACATAATTCCTCACGGTTAGAGAGTTATGGCCATGAAAAGTTGGAGACCCCAGGTTTGGGTAATGGACCCAAGTTTGTTTGATGGGTAACGGTATGAGTTATGATATATTTTCAGATAATATTATTCTATATGGATAGTACATGTCATGCCATATCTGGTGGTATGTAGAACGTCACATAACTCCTCACAGTTTGAGAGTTATGGCCTTACGAAGTTGGAGGATTTTCATATGTCATCTAGAAGCCCCAAAAGGTCAAAGTAATCAAAGTGGTTTAAGAGGTTTTAAAAGGTAAATAATAAAGTGAAGTGATGAATGTATTATATTTCAAAGTGAATACAAAATAAATTATTTCAATAATAATTTTAATGGAGAAATTAGAAGTGGACCCAACCCGAAAATAAGAAAAGTGGGGCCAAGTGACCTATAAGATGTTTTTAAGGAAGCTACTTGGAGAGTATAAATAAGAGGCAAGGCTCTCTCATTTGAAACACACTTGAGCATATTGAATATCTATAGGTGTCTGAGGTATACAAATGATGTATAAGACGAAATTCTGAGAAAAGTGAAGAAAAGAAGGTCGGAATGCAAGAAAGGATAAATTATTTTAATAGTGTTTTCTAAGGTATGTTATTTCCAGGTCATCTCACCATTTTCACTATAACTTTTTTCTATAATGATTCAGATCCTGAAATTTCTATGCAAGTGAGAAAACATATCCAAGTATCTGTGGTTAAAAATTCAGCTTGTGGGTCGTTGTATTTTGGGAGTTACACTTTGTGGAAAATAGGGTTTGTGGTCAGTCCCGAAACTAGTCAAAATCAGGTGTTTCGGGTAAAAACGTCATAACTTCTTCATATTAGATAAAAATTCAATGAGACCAAATGTGTTGGTTAGGGTACAGTCTATAGTATGTTGTGTAACAGTTTCAGATCATTTCATCAAATATTTTGTGCAGGGCACGCTCTACAAGGTCGCTCTTTAGAATAAGCCAAAATTCAGCAAGGTATGTCATTTTTGTTATAACTCCTTTTCTGAGAGGTTCCAAGTAGTTCCACTTGGAGGAATTGCATAAAACACACTGAAGAACATTGTGTATCAGTTTCAGATCTTTATACATTACAGGTTCAAAGTTATGATTACTTCAAGTTAGGGTTGTTGACTAATCCAAAACTAGGTATGTGAGACTAAAGAAAAGTTTGATGAAATGTTAGTCTCTTGTTTTTAAAGTCAAGGAAGGTTTGCAAGAATGTGATCATATACACCAGGTCTATTACAGAGCTACAAATCAGATTTGGATGATGAAATTGATGAGGGATTTTGGTTGAGGTACATGTTGAGTACATGGTTGAGACAAGTAGTTGATGAGTTGGTGCACATACATGAGGTGTATAGTTGAATGATGTTGGTACATAATGATGAGTCATAGTTGATGAGTAGTTGACACATGATTAGTACATACTTGGTACATGGTTGGATGCACTTGTTTATGGTCCAGGTTGATTACAGGTTGGTGTATGGTTGATGCACTTGCTTATGGTACAGGTTGATTACAGGTTGATGCATGGTTCAAATTTATTGGTACAGGTTTACAGCGGTATATCTCACAGTGATAGTGTGACAGTGGTTCCATCATTCTACTTCTACTTCAGGGTGGCAGGACGGGGCAAAGACAGGTGGTTGTAGCCACCTTCCGATTGTAGCCGGAGAACATTGGGAGTTGTAGCCTCCTTCTGGTTGTAGCCAGAGATTTGGGGAGTTGGGGCTTCCCTCAGGTTGTAGCCTGGGATACTAGGGGGTTGGAGCCTCCTTCCAGTTGCAGCTGGAAAACAAAGGAAGTTGGTGTTTCCAATGAATGTAATTCTTCAAGACATATAAGAAAAAACATTCTGTGGTTTTTTTCCGATTTGGGTTTCCACGCAAAACACTAGTGTACTGTGTATGTGTTTGATTGTTTATTTATTACTACTCATTATTGGGTAATAATTCTACATTGATATAACATTTGAAGAAAAAGGATTATAATTATGTTATTACTGATTCACCCCCCCCCCTCTCTCAGTAATCCAACACAGTAGCATGCATGTTTCGTTGTGTTGTGTTGTGTGTTCATTTTTGTATTTCTCACTTGCAGATAAGCTACCATGTGTACCTGTTGTTTTAAATTCTTAGTTTGTAGATTGGTTTATGAAACGAATTATGCATACATATATATCTTGTTAAACTATTGTTTTAAGTTACTAACATTGTCATTTTAAATTCTCAGTTTGTAGATTGCTGGTGAAACAAATCGAATTGTGCATATCTATATGATGCCAAATCATTGTTTGTAAGTTAGTTGTAGATTGTTATGTGTGAAAGAAATCTAAACTATGCATGTTGCTAAAATGTTGTTTATAAATTACTAAAATTGTGAATATTTTGTAAGCACAGATTGATCAAGCTCAACACTATCAAATAATTCTGATATATACAGTTCCTTTGATTCCTCTGCTTTGCTAGAATGTTATGTGATTGAGCATTACATTGTAAAAAATACCATTGTAAAATTTATTTAACAATTGGCTTGAAGACTTGAGATTAGTTAAAAGTATGTTTTCTGGAACATTTATGTTTTCCCAATGGTGAAGTTCTTAGTAAAAAGAAAATTTTGTATTTTGTATTTTAAATGTTGTAACTGTTAATATATTTTATTTTGTTGCATGCAAAGAATGAATTTTCAATATAGGAATAGTTAGCTGTAAATTTGTTTGCCTTAAGATAGTTTAGTCTACTTTAGCTTAGTTTTACTTTCCGCACTTTGAATTCTCGTACTTCAATTTCTTGTGCTTTAATTTTTGTATAGCTTCAATTACCAACGGATAGATTTAAGGCTTAACGCGTAAGATATGGCCTCCCCATAATGGGCTTCTTCCCTAGGTATTGAGCTATCTCTGTTTGCTTGTTTTGTTTATTGCATTTAAATGTGTTGTCGACTTTAGATTAGGTTAATAGGCTTCAATCTTGCACATACAGTGTTGGTACCTCTAAGCTTACAAGCCCCGAGTTGACAATTTAATGTCGATATAATAGTGAATATATTTTACTCGACGGGGTCGTCTACAAGATTTCTTCAATTCTAAAAAAAACGTTGCTCCACAACAAAACTCTTCAAATGCTTCAACCGCTCGAGCCCACCCAACTCGCCAAATTCACAAATAAGTATACCCTCGTCTAACATAGTAATCCCACAAATAAATCTACCTCGGGGCATGGTAGTTCCTAACCAATTCCCTCCATATAACAACTTTTCATATCCACCTAGAGCCAAACTTGAATTGTCAAAATTTGACGGGAATGAAAAACAAGGACTGGCATGGTTTAACAAGGAAGAAGAATATTTTGAAATATATCGTATATATAATGACAATAAAAATTAATATATACACCCATGCAACTAGAGGAAAACGTGTATAACTGATACATGTGGTGGAAAAAAACATGATACACAATAGGTTGGAATTAGTTTATAGATGAGTTATTTAAAATATTTCAGGGTATCAAAGAAAAGGATTTTTTTATAGATCTCACCAAGCTATGCATCAAACCATGTGTCAAAAACCTCCAATATATACCTCAAGCATGTGCCAAAAACTCTAAGATATGTCTCAAAGCATATACCAAAACCTCCAGGATATGCCTCAAAGCATATGCCAAAACCTCCAAGACACAAACCTCAAGAAATATTGAAAAACATACCTTTCGTCATGTGGAGACCCAAATGCATGAGATCTCAGACCACCAAACCTTCTTCAACTTCAGCATCAAGAGAAGAGCATCTTTCTCAAACCCTTCCTCAACCTCGTGGGACTGGACTGAGCAACAAGCGGGGCCTCGCATGATGATTCTTGGACAACCAGCGGGGTCCTCATGGGACACCTTATACTTGAACCACGGGGGTCACCTCATATAAGGTTTCCCGAAAACCATTATAACATTTGCAGCTCCGAGAACTCCCTCCTTCGCATGACTACGCTACTTCACTTGTGCTAAGAGATCACAAGTTTCCATGATGATAAAATGAGAGGCTCTTGATGTGTATTTATACACTTCCAAGTACCTCCTTTACTTGTGTTTAGGGCCGACCTATAACTTCTTGTTTGCAACCGTTTTTCTCCTTTACTTGATTTTAGGGTCGACTTATAACTTCATGTTTGCAACCATTTAGGGGCAAATTTTACATGATCATCTTTAAAAAGGAATATCTCCTCAACAGTGAGGAACCATGTGACATTCCACCTATTGTTTGAAGCCTCTTGATGAGGAATATCAATCCATGGAGGATTTGCATGCATTTGTGATGTCCTTCATACTCTTTTTCTTCAATCAACTTTGGGCTTCGTGACCACACCTTTGGGGCTTCCTAACCATATTTTCACAACTTCTTGACCATACATTGTAACTTCTTTTATTAACAACTAGGGATTCTTGTACACTTCTTCAAAGAATCTTCCCATGAGGACCATGCTTAGAGCTACGCCATAAGGGGACCACTTTGGAGACTCCTTCAAACAAACCCATCACTTCTATAGGATTCTAGATCTTCTTCGAGGCTTCTTCTCGGGTTGACATCAATGACAATCAATTTTCCAACAATCTTCCCCTTTGGCATTGATGGCAACACTCATACTCCCCCTATGACCATTACTTTCTCTGCCTTCATGTCTTCGATCTTTCTCTCCCCCTTTGACATCAATGGAAAAGGGTAACTCCCCCTAACGATTTCTCTCCCTATGTCTTCTTCTTTGCAAGATGTGTAGATCAATGTGAGGCAAGAACTACTCTCAATTTTAGTTGAATATACTCAAAAGTATCCCTTGGGAGAGGTCTGGTGAAGATATCTACAATCTATTATTTTGTCCCAGTGTACTCCAACTTGATATTCTTTTCTACGATTTGTTCCCGTAGAAAGTGGAACTTGATAGGAATATGTTTGGTTTTGGAATGCATCACTCAATTCTTGGAGATGCTTATAGCATAGGTATTGTCACAGAATGTTGAAATCGTCATATTTTACTTGTATGTCTTGCAAGATTTGTTTCATCTAGAGGACCTAACTACAACATGGTGTTGCAATATATTTTGCTTCTTCTATGGACAAGGATACTGAAGAGTGTCTCTTTCTCAACCAGGACACAAGACAATCACCCAAGTAGAAGGTTGTTCCACTGGTATTTCGGCTATCATTAATGCTTCTTGCCCAATCTGCATCTGTGTATGTGACCATAGTCAGCTCATTCCCTTTCGGATACCACAGTGCAAACTCGTATGTTCCTTTGAGATATTCGAAGATCCTCTTTACTACCATAACATGGGTTTCCTTCAGTGTTGTTTGAAATATTGCAACTTATCCAACTGCTTGCATCACATCTAGTCTTGAAGCGGTCACATAGAGTAGGTTTCCAATCATTGATATGTAGAGTCTTTGATCTACTTCTTCAGATTCTTCATCTTTTCTCAACTTGCAACCAGTCACCATTAGAGTACTTACAATTTTACAATCTTCCATTCCAAACTTCTTCAGCATTTCTTTGATGTACTTGGTTTGGGAAATGAAAATGTCTTTATCTAGTTGAGAAATCTGGAGCCCCAAAGAGAAATTCAACTCACCAAGCAGGGACATTTCAAACTCATTTTGAATTTCCTTGGCAAACTTCTAACTCAACCTGTCATCATCACTTCCAAACATGATGTCATCCACATATACTTCAATGATAAGTATATTGTCTTGATCCAATTTTATGTAGATATCGTTATCTGCACTGCCCTTTCTGAATCATTGTTGTTGCAAGTACTTGTCCAATCTTGAATACCAAGCTCTAGGGGCTTGCTTGAGTCCATAGAGAGCTTTATTTAATATGCAAACATAATCTTCCATTTCAGATAGTAGAAACCCTTTTGGTTGTTCTATGTAGACTTATTCTTCTAATTCTCCATTTAGAAATGTTGATTTTACGTCCATCTAATACACCTTGATTCTTTTGGAACATGCATAGACCAAGATCATTTTGATTGCTTCCATTCTGGAAACAAGAGAAAAAGTTCCTTCAAAATAGATTCCTTCAACTTAAGCATATCCTTTGCATACTAGCCTTGCTTTGTTTCTGGGTACATGTCCATCTTCGATTAGTTTGTTTCAGAACACCCATTTTGTACCAATCATGTTTTTGTCCTTAGGTCTTGGAATTGGTTCCCATGTATCATTCTTCTCTATTTGATTCAGTTCTTCTTCCATGGCCTTGATCCAATATTCATCATCCTGGGCTTCCTCAAAGTTGTTTGGCTCAAGTATGGATAATAATGATAGATGTCTTTGTTCTGGTGTATGTACTCGTTTGTTTCTTTGTGTTTCTATTCCTGCATTTTTATCCCAATAATTTGTTCTGGTGGATGATTCCTCTGACACCATCATTTAGGTGTCTGGAGATCTTGTTGATTTTCTTTTGTTTCTTCTTTCTCTACTTTTGGTTGTGTATCTTCTGGTTCTTGTTCTTATTCTACTTCTTCTTCTTTTAGTTCTTATTCTTCTTCTTACACTTTTGAATTTGTGCTTTCTTCATTGGTTTTCAACACATTTGTTTCATCAATCTTTACATTGATATTTTCCACTATTTTGTTGAGTCTTAGGTTGTAGCATTTGTATGCCTTTTTTTTGCTTGAGTATCTTATTATCACTCTATAAATTGCTTGGGTTGAGGAAGCAAATCACAGAGGTAACGTTCAAACCAACTTTAGGCTTGGAATCTGGCCTTTCCAAATTAGAGAGGGCTCTCTCACTGTGTATTAGGCTCAGTGGCCATATCTGAAATGGAAATAAGGTTTTAAGATGTGGTTGATAGCAGAGGTGAAAAAGAATCCATTGGGCATGGAGTCAAATTTACTACAAAGGGTATTATCAATGACTTGTAGTAGAGCTATCAAGGAAACAGAGGCAAGGTAGATGATGTTTTATCAGTCAATAAGATTGTATCATCAAGGTGGTAGAAAAGGGAATTCAACAGCCCATTACACTAAGAACATCTAATTGAGGACGAATTCTTAATGCAACTTTAGAGGAAATTTATGGAATGTTTAATAGTTATGAATCAGAGCATCAAACATGGACAAATTTTGATCACGTACTTTCCAATCAAACATTGAAGAACACACATTTAAATAAAAACTAAGATAAGAGTTGCATGCACATAGAAAGGGACACACTTCAAAAACACCACCACAAGAATCTCTGGTAAGAGTACCTCTGGCCTTCTCACTGATATTCCATTATAATTTAGAAAGATTACAAAATGCTCAAAATAAATCTCCTCTATGCTTCTGCCAACCCCTTTATTCAATCAAAATTACAAATATATATATATATATATATAGAAAAGACTCTTTCCCAAGCTAAGGAGGTCAAGCTCAACTCCTTCCCAAAGTTGGATCTGGTTACAAAATTATAGCAACACGTTTAGAACTGTTTGCTAGGAAATAGGAATCAATTTTCTGGAAAATAGGTTGTAAAGATCCATTCAAATATTCCAAACCATGACACGTGAAGAAATTGAGAGAGGTTTTTGTGAATGGGCTTGTTCTTGACAAAATCATCTTTCAGTTTTTGAAAATTCCTCTCCAGATTCTCAGGATCCTCGCCCAAAGATAAGGACTAAAACAGGGAATCATTAAATGCTTAAATCTGAAAAATAGGTTGTAAAGATCCATTTGAATCTTCCAAACCTTAACACCTGTGAAGAAACTGAGAGAGGTTTTTGTGAATGGGCTCGTGCTTGACAAAATTCTATTTCAGTTTTCAAATATTTCTTTCCAGAGTCTCAGGATCTGTGCCCAAAGATAATGACTAAAACAGGAAATCATTAAATGTTTAAATATGAAAAATGCGTTATAAAGATCCATTCGAATCATCCAAACCATGACACCTGTGAAAAACCTGAGAGATTTTTTTTTGAATGGGCTCATGCTTGCCAAAAGCCTCTTTCCGTTTTCAAATATTCATTTTCATGTGGTCAGACACTAAGTTTGAAGTTGACTGCAAAAACAGTCATTTCCATAACTTGCACAACGAACTTGCGGAGCGAGTTTCCTTTTGACAGTTTCTTCTATTGTTTGGATTTAATTAATGGTTGAAGATCATTGATTGATAGTTTGACACTTGAGATGATAATAAAAATCCCTAGGACCACTTCATTAACCTTTCAAACAACATTTTCTTCAACATCCTAATATATGTCAAATACTCGATTCAGACTTTGACCCTTGAAAAAATTATAGGACACTAACATTGCCTCCAATGTGGATGTTGTCCTCCTTGTGAGGCAGCAAAGAACTCGCTGACCAGGTGCCTTCATCCATTGGGATGTTCCCAACCTGCAAATTGACTTGTGCATTGAAACTCTACAATGAAATTGTGCACACATTTAAAACCATACTGCTATAATCCAAATTGAAACAAATGCTTGACCAGCAAGCTTATTAGCACAACAGTGATACTCTAATCAGCCAAGGCAACTTCTGAATTCGTGATCTCATATTTCCAATGTAACCAATCAAACAAATGGCTACTTCACTGGCCTTTGCTTTGATTCTCTCCAAAACAAAAGAAAAGCTTAAAAGATGGCAACTCAATATGAAATCTAAATCCACCTTCAAAGTTTATGAACTCTGCAAAATTCATTTTCCTTAATGATTCCAACAAAACTGCAAAAGAATATTCAAAAGCATGATACACTACCCTGGCTTGAAGGTCAACAAAAAGACAAGCATTCCTTTGTTTACAATTGCTAATTGTTCTATGTCATCCAACGCAAGATCATTTTTAGAATGAAAGAAAACAATATGTTCATCAGGTAAAAGAATAGTGTGTTCTTGAAAAGATTTAATTGAAGCAACCACATCGTCAATTGCAAAAATGTCCACAAATGACCCTTCATGGATATCAACATGAGTGTCATCTTGATTTTCAGGAGAACCGAGACAAACAGCTTCATGCACATTATTCTCTTGACATTGTGACTCTGTGATACAAATGTGATCGGTTGATGCATTCATTTCAAGAAATTCTATGTCATATGATGGCTTACTGTCTAAAGTTTCTATAGATGCAATTTCAGAAATCTTATTTTGACCAACCTTTTCTTGAAACAAAGATTCAGAAAATCCATAATTTGAAGAAACATATGAATGGTTATCCTCATTCCCTCAATCACATAAAGACTAGCAGGTTACTGCAAATTTTCATCAAATTTAAGAGATAGAACATGGCTTTCATCATTAAAAATATGATTAGTTTCACCTTCAGTGAAAGGGGAAGATAATGTTTGTTGAAAATCAATTTTATCTTCATAACGATTATGCTCTAATCTATGTTCTTGATGTCGAAAAGGATTTTCATAGATGGCCTCTAAAATTTCCTCATCCATGATCTCATCATCTTCATAAGCATTCTCCAAGTTTTGAATAAAAATTTCAAAATGATGACAACAGTCTTGAACCAATAACAATGATGGATAAGATCTTTTATAATTTTCAAAAAATATTGTATAAAAATCTTGTAATGAATAAAGATTTGCAAATGATAAATTTTCATACCATTGTTTTGTCTTTCCCTCCAAGGTGACCATGAACATCTTCATCAAGCAATCTTCATGAAATTGAACCTTTATCTTATGCACATGCATATGAAATTTAACCAAGTGAAGAGCGGTATTGTATACTTTTCCATCTATGAATCTAGGCAGATATGTCTACCAATCTATGCAAGGCATTCGATTTGGAAAACCGGGAATGTGGGAGTGATTCATTGGAGCATACCTTGCAAATATGTGATCCATATTGAAGTAGTGGAGTCGTTGAGAAAGCCTTTAGGCTACTGAGTCTTTGGACAGTGGAGTCGCCATGAAAATTCTGAACTCTAGATTCTTGAAAATGGAGTCGCCAGGTGAATGATTTACAGCCTTACTGTGTTTGACTACTGTTCACCATCAATAATCAAATCTGAACTTTGTCGTTTATCCCAGGGAAAATTTTACTTTCACTCCCCGACAACAGCGCCAAAATGTTATCACTTTGTAAATTGTTTAGGTTGAGGAAGCAAATCACAGAGGTAACCTTCAAACCAACTTTAGGCTTGGAATATGGTCTTTCCAAACCAGAGAGGGCTCTCTCACTGTGTATTAGGCTCAGTGGCCAGATCTGAATTGGAAATAAGGTTTTAAGATGTGGTTGATGGCAAAGGTGAAAAAGAATCCATTGGGCATGGAGTCAAATTTAATACAAAGGGAACTATCAATGACTAGTAGTAGAGCTATCAAGAAAACAGAGACAAGGTAGATGATGTTTTATCAGTCAATAAGATTGTAGCAACATGGTGGTAGAAAAGGGAATTCAACATCCCATTACACTAAGATCATCTAACTGAGGATGAATTCTTAATGCAACTTTAGAGGAAATTTATGGAATGTTTAATTGTTATGAATCAGAGCATTAAACATGGATGAATTATGATCATGTAATTTCCAATCAAACATTGAAGAACATACATTTAAATGAAAACTAAGATAAGAGTTGGATACACATATAAAGGGACACACTTCAAAAACACCATCACAAGAATCTCTAGTAAGAGTAACTCTAGACTTCTGACTGATATTCCATTATAATTTAGAAAGATTACAAAATGTTCAAAAGAAATCTCCTTTATGCTTCTGCCAACTCCTTTAGTCAATCAAAATTACAAATATATATAGAAAAGACTTCCCCAAGCTGAGGATGTTGAGCTCAACTCCTTCCCCAAGTTGGATCCAGTTACAAAATTATAGCAACATGTTAAGAACTGCTTGCTAGGAAATAGGAATCAATTTTCTGGAAAATAGGCGGTAAAGATCCATTAGAATATTCCAAACCATGACACATGTGAAGAAACTAAGAGAGATTTTGTGAATGGGATTGTGCTTGACAAAAACCGCTTTTAGTTTTCGAGAATTCCTCTCTAGAGTCAAGATCTGTGCCCAAAGATAATGACTAAAACATGGAATCATTAAATGTTTAAATCTAAAAAATAGGCTATAAAGATCCTTTCGAATCTTCCAAACCATGACACCTGTGAAGAAAATGAGAGAGGTTTTTGTGAATGGCATCATTCTTGAAAAACACCTCTTTCATTTTTCAAATATTCATTTCCAGAGTCTCGATATACGTGCCCAAAGATAATGAGTAAAACAGGAAATTATTAAATGTTTAAATATGAAAAATAGGTTGTAAAGATCCATTCAAATCTTCTAAACCATGACACTTGTGAAGGAACAGAGAGATTTTTGTGAATGGGCTCGTGCTTGACAAAAATCTCTTTCATTTTTCAAATATTCATTTCCATGTGGTCAGACAATGAGTTTGAAGCTGACTTAAAAAACAGTCATTTCCAGAACTTGCACAGCGAACTTGCGGAGCGAGTTTCCTTTTAACATTTTCTTCTATTGTTTGGCTTTGATTGACAGATGAAGGTCATCGATTGATAGTTTGAGACTTGAGATGATGATAAGCATCCCTAGGACCACTTCATTACCCTTTCAAACACCATTTTCTTCAACATCTTAATATATGTCAAATACTCAATTCTGACTTTGACCCTTGAGCAAATTATAGGACACTAACATATCCAACCAGTATGTCTTCATCAACCCGAGAGTCAAATTTTTCAATCTTGTTATCTTCTCTTTTTATGTAACATTTGCTTCCAAACACTCTAAAGTGCTTAACATTCGTCGATTTTCCTTTCCATAGTTCATATGTAGTCTTGTCATTGTTAGTTCTAAGCATTCCTCTGTTCAAGATATGAACAGTGGTATGAATTACTTGTACATGTTGGATATGTTTTATATTCTTTGCACCACTAGAATTTTTTACCGGTTTTCGTGTCCATTTTTTGGCGATTTTTCGACCCATGGTTTTACGTCGATAGTTTTCTATTTCCGATTAAGGAATTAAGGTTGTTGACTAATCCGAATTATTGGATTAGAGTTTTGGATGCTACGGGATCCTATATGTATATTGTATTGTAAACAATGTATGAGGTGAGATGAATATAGAAGATGTTGGTTTTCCCGGTTTGAGTTTTCAAGGGAAAAATCTCTGTGTAATGTGTGTATTTGCGATTGTATTTTTTTTGTTCTTTTATTGAAAATTTGTTTGCAGTAAATAATTGTACAAGGTTAAAATCTACATTTGGTATCAGAGAAATTATTAGCTTCAAGGGGACGCCTTTTTGGTCAGGGTTTTGGCTCGGGACTTTGATGAGCCTTGTTACAGTGGGAGATCTACGATACTGATTCTTCAAGTGAAAAGAAATGGTGAGTAGTTCGAAAATAGAGATCAAGAAATTTAATGGGAAAATTTTTGAGCTGTGGAAACTCAAGATGGAAGATCTGTTGGTAGACAGAGATCAGTGAATCGTGGTGGATCTATGTATTGCACCTACAGGAACATCAACGGATGACTGGAAAAATTTGGATTGGAAGGCGAAGAGCACAATCTGTTTGTGTCTCTCAGATTCAATATTACTAAATGTGTCAGGGAAAGCTATAGCCAAGGAGTTATGGAATAAGTTGGGGAACTTGTATCAATCTAAGTCCCTGGTAAATAAATTATTCCTGTAGAAGAAGTTGTATAACCTTAGGATGAGAGATGGAGACTCGATGACAGTGAATCTTAATGCCTTCAATACTGTGGTAAGTCAGTTATTATCTGTTGAGATTAAAATTTCAGATGAAGATAAGTGTATTGGTTTATTGTGTGTTTTACTAGACTCATGGGATAGTCTGGCTGTGGCCATAGGTAGTAATACAACTACCTTGAGTTTCGATGATGTGGTGTCATCCTTGTCGTCGGAGGAGATGAGACGAAAGAGCATGGAAGGACAAAGAAAAGATGCATTATTTGCAAGAGGATGCTCCTAGGATAGAAATAGATCTAATTCCTCAAGTAGGAGATCCAAGTCTAAGGGTAGATCTAAATCTCCCGGAAAGTTTGTAAAGGTATGTTGGAGATGTGGAAAAGAAGGGCACTTCAATAAGCAATGTAGATCCAAAAGCATTGATAAAGTGAAGGGATCTGAAGGTGCTCCCTCTACAGAAGAAAAGACCTCCAAGGAAGAAAGAGGGGATGTGTACTTGGCTTCTTCAAACACACAAGCAAATCATGAGGCATGGTTTGTTGACTCAGGTGCATCCTTTCATATGACTCCCCACAGGGAGTGGTTCTGTGAATATAAAAGGTATGATGGAGGTAATGTTTTCCTAAGTGATGACTCGACAACCAGAATCATAAGACAAGGAAAATTCAAGTTAAGGATCATAGATGGAAGGATTAGAACACTGCCATGTGTTCTACACATCCCAAGATTGGCTAGAAATTTGATTTATGTAAGCAAAATGGACGATGCAGGGGTAAAAATGGTATTTGAAAAAGAAACCTACAGGATGGTTCGAGGAGCAATGGTGTAGTTGAAGGGAGTTTGGATTGGAACTTTGTATAAGCTGCAAGGAAGCACTATTAGTGATAGGTGTAATAGTTCCATTGTTCCTATTATTGGAGTAGAAGAAGAAAAAACTCCTACAGTCTCTAGAGAAAAAGTTATGGTTCGGCATCAAAGATTGGGGCATATCGGAGAGAAGGGTCTTCGACTACTACACGGTAAAGGTATGGTTGAAGGTATGTCTAACTGCTCTCTGGATTTTGATTTATGTGAACATTGTGTCAATATTTCATCAAAACCTGCACAGGAGATTTAGCTAAAGCAAGTAAAAACAAAGCTTATCAAGAAAGGACGAAATACTCAATGTGGAAGAATGAGAAAATATATTCACACTACTCCAATGATCTAATCAAAGATGATCATTGTGATTGATGATGATCAATATGATTGATGCAATGAATGAGTGGAATACGCTCATATAAAAGCAGGAACTTTCCATAATTAAGAAAAGCAATCAAGCAATTAGCTTTCTGTAGGAATGCATGCATGCATAATAGTGATAGTCTAAATAGAAAGTCTAAAATAGAACTAGTCAGTTAACTCCCACTGAACTAGTGTTTCGAAAATAGAAATTCCTCCAACACCCCCCCTAAACATCCCTATTGAGAAAAAAAATTGTAATATCCCCAAGGACAAGCCCCAATTGTATTTATAAATTGTAAACATGTTTTGTAGGCTGGTGAGCCGAGTTATAATAAGCTAGGAGGTTTATTTGGTGATTAGACCGAAGAGCTTAGGTGTTAAAGGCCATGAGCCTGATTTTGTATATGTAATTATGCAAATCATTAATATAATATATAAACATCGATGTGTGTCGACCGACCACGAAGAAAGAGTGATGAGGGACTAAGCTTCCACAAGGTTGGGTGAGGGAGGAGGCTAAGTGTGTGGGCCTAGGGGCTAAGCTAGGGGGCTTACCTCTAAAGGGGATAATAATTTATTATTATTCCCTAAAAGGCTAAGGCGTTCAATTAACCAAGTGTCGTCCCAAGTTCCTGGGAAAGGAACATATGCAAAATGTAGTGCATGCAGCTCCAGGAAGACAAGTGTTGACCTGGGCGCATGCAGTTAAAACTAAAACTAATGAGTCAGTCGTGTTGGGGGCGTTCTGTCATTTTGTGATCCTCCGCCTAAGTTCGCGGGGATGGAGGTCTGAACCCGTTTTTGGCCTCTGTGTCTGTATCTGCATAACCGCACGCGGTGAAGGTTGTTTGTGCTGCCATTTTCCCATTCTTCGTCTGAACTCATTGATCTTTGTCACCGACCTTTGTACATCTGTGGTCACCCGAGAAACCACTCACGAGAAGGGGGGAAAACCGACATGTGTGTCCTGTGAACCCAATGAGAACCTGTGGACTGATCTACATCTTCTGTGAAACTCGAGTATTTTATGTATTATCTGTGTCATGTGTGTCATGATTGTGGGTTGTTGTGGCCACACAGTTCTTGACTGAGTGTGGCTTGTTGTCCTCTGTTCCTTGCCAAGCCTTGCAGTTGTCCTCCTTGTGCTAGAACGGAGTTGAAGAAGCAGGTTGTCAGGCCTGTGTGCAACACTCTCTCCAGGTGTGAGAGGTGGTTGTGGTTGAAGAAGCAGGTTGTCAGGCCTGTGTGCAACACTCTCTCCAGGTGAGAGAGGTGGTTGTGGTTGAAGAAGCAGGTTGTCAGGCCTGTGAGCGACTCTCTCCAAGTGAGAGAGTGCGCAAAGGAAATGAGAACTCCTGGAAGGGGTCTTATAGCTTCCACAGAGCTCGGAGAACTTCGGTCCGACCTGTCGATGAAGCCCAAGGCAAGGGAGGTTTAGCAGTCGAAGGACTGTCCTGGTGACAATGAAGGTGTATACTCCTGGGGTGGGACAGGCATGTGGGGAATGAGAGTCTGTGAGCAGTGGGCATAAGTGGCTCCTAGGAGAGAATCCATCCTCGTAAACTGTGTGTCTTCCTGTTGACCTTACCTAGCCTAGGATTCCCTTGCCTGGTGGAGCTTAGTCCCAGCTCGGGGGTGACCTACTGCTGAGAGTGATGAGCAGCGCGGTCTATGGCTGGGAGGTTCATGGAAGGTTTGCACGCAGTTGGGGGTGTTATTCCAATTGAAAGATAAGTATAATTTATCTACTTAATTTTATGTTATGCATAATGTTGGAATGTTATCATGTGTTCCATTGCGTGTATGAATTGTTGTTAATTCTATTTAAATCTGAATGATAACAGTTACTCTATGTTAAAATGTATTAATTTGATTTAATGCATATTATATTTATATGTGAATATTCTGCAATAGTGGCATTGCCCGGTCTCTATGGAGGATCGGGATGTTACAGTTTGGTATCGCAGCTAAGTTAGAGCTGAGTAGTGGCATTGCCCGGCCCTGTTGATGGTTGGGGATGTTACAAAATGGTATCAAAGCTAACGTAAGGTTGTGTTGGTAGCATTGCTCGATCTTTGGAAGGTCGGGGATGTTACAAATTGGTATCAAAGCATGGTTTCAACATTGAGCCTATGGGCCATGTTAGTGGAAAATGAAGCAAAATTTTCGAAAGAATTGTTGTTAAAGTAGACAAAACTCAAGTTCTGACCCAAGGTTTCAACACAGAGCCTCGGTAAATGGTCATTGGACCCAAGGTTTTGAGAGGAAATTGTGTCTGGAGGACCAATTTCGAACCTCAGAACCTTCCTGAGTGCCAAGAAGTTACCTTGGTCGTGTTACGAAGCTCAGGAGGAGTAACGGGGTTGTAAAACCACGATAGAAGTGTTGTTGGCCCACAGAGTAATGTGGACCTTAGGATCTGTTTGGGGGAAGGAAAATCCTTCACGACCGTCAGATCTAGTAATGTTGTGAGGCAGTTAGGCATGAATTCCTTTGGAAATCCACAGAGTAACAGAGTTTGTTCTGCACAGTAGGATCTATTCGGAAGGAAGGGAAATCCCTTACGACCGTCAGATCTGGGGAAGGTGTAGAAGGGTTAACCTGGAAGCGCTTCGAACTTCGCGACTTCAGTGAAGTCTGATGCTAGAAACAAGAGAAGGGATGAAGTCCAAAACTCTGAAGTGACATGGCATGGTGATGTCACTTGGCTTGACGTGGACACATGGGTTGTGCGCCACGTGTTAGTGGGTTTTGAAACCGTGGAAGTTTGAAATGCCATATGGAACGTGACGTGTGACACCCATCTGATTGGGCCACGAGTCAGTCGCTAGTATTCCACCATGTGGCATCCTGTATGAGCAGGGTTAGTGGTGCCCGAGGTTACGTAACGTAGTTAAAGGTCGGGGGACCCACAGTGGCATTGATCACGATACATCAAGATCGATGGCAAGGAGGCATTGCGGGGACCCAAGTTGCACGAGAGTTAATTCTCCAAGGCATTCCCACAATCCAAACCGCGATTTCACCGAGGGGTTACGTGTCAGCGTCAGAAGAATTGCGGGATGAAAGGCGGGTTACTCCAAACCACTGTTGCATGCCCCCGCAATTGGAAAACGTTAATTGATGTGACGTAATGACGTCACTAAAGGTGATTGGGAAGTTTGGAGATTAACAGTTCAGATGCGCGGATGTGAAATTCTTCGAAGTCCCGAAGCTTCGAAGTTCTGGAACTCATACGCCTGAGGTTCCATAGTAAGTGTCAGTGGTCAGATGTTGAGTAGACGTGGACGATTGATCTGCCATACATTGCGAGTTCGGTAATCCACAACTCTGAGAGATTGTTGTGTGGTTCTTTGAAAACTTCTGAAGCCGAAGGCCCAAGTAAGCACTTATTGATCCAGCGCTTGGTCACAACCCATGGTCGTGTGGGTTTGGGACTGAGAGGAAGGGGCTAGTGCCCGAAAATGATTACAGAGCAAAGAAGAGCTCGGAAAGAAAATGAAATCTGAACGTTTTCTTAAATCAGATTGATTTGAATGCGTAAACTGGTGAAGTATTGAATAAGTTTCAATTGTTTCTCTTCTTTGAGTTTTCTTGTGCAAGCAGTGCACATTGTCCGCAAGGAGTGCGTTGACAGAGGTAAGTTAACCTCAGAGAAGATCATGAGAGATATCGTTGAACCTTCATCAACGGAACTGCAAGGAGTGCATAGGAAGAACTCTGTGTTGAGTTCATAGACAGAAAGAGTCACTAAGAACTTTGTACGGCTCTGTCAGGCGGGCATCGAGCGAGTGCAAGTGTGCACAGAGAGAACTCTTTATTGAGTTCAAGGAGAAGAGTATCAGAGGAAGATACTCACAGAGTTATTGAACACTTTGTAGAAAATGCTCAGCAAGGTGTGCTTTGAGCAGAAGGTTGCCAGGAGGGCATGAAGTTTTCCTTTTAAAGGAAACAGAAGGGTCGAGACCCTTAGGAGACTGAGTAAATCGAAAAGCTCAGAACAGATAATGCAAGAGTGCCTAGGAGTTGGACTTATTCTAAGTCCTAAAGCTCAGAAGAGATAACGTAAGAGTGCCTAGGAGTCAGACTTATTCTAAGTCCTAAAGCTCAGAAGAGATAACGCTTACTAGAGTGAAGACGAGATTCAAGAGGCAGACTCACAGAAGAAAGTTCAAAGGTCGAAACCTTTGAATATCCACAAACTCTTCCACGTCAGAAGGAGTCAAAAGCTCAAGAGGAGGAATGACCCCAACCGTCGATCTGGGAGAGGGAGATCTAAATTGTTGGAGGTAGATCTTGATCGTCCGTTTAGAAGCATCGTCAAGATCGTGAGATCGACGGTCACCTCGAATTGCGAGGATAGAAGGTGCTCGAGCTTTACGAATTCGAGGGTGGGCCGCAATCCAAACCACGGTTTTGGAGGAAGGACACGTGTAGGCTCAAGGTGAATTACAGGACGAAAAGTAGTTTGGTCTCAAACCACCTTTGAGCGTGCCCACAATCGCGTGTTTGCGTGAGGTCACCGCCCAAGGTCACCTCTAAGGAGGAGCCAAGGAAAAAGGGAGAGTGGACTTGCTAAAGTCCCGAAGTGATTTGGGACCGTCCATCATCTGAAAGGATGCGTGGCGGAAATCCATCAGTTTCGAGTGAAAACACTTCGAGAGAATGCGAAGGACGAAAGTTTGAAATCGTCGAAGCCCAAACAGTCGAAGCAGCTGGGAGTCGTTGATCTGGGTTGGACAGGGGTCACCAGATCGTGAACTTCAGAGGATCATACTCCGAGATTTCTGAGAAGTTGTGTTTCAGAATATCCCAAAGCGTTGAAGTCCCGAAACAACAAGATTGAAGGAGGACACGCGGCGCCAGATATGGAACTCCGAGAACTGAGCACTCCGGAGGAAAGTAGAGGGTGAAAGCATCGAAGTCCCGAAGGAGATCTCGATCGTTGATCGAAAAGGAGGTCGAAGGACCGTTGATCTAGTCTTGGTCGGAAAGAGTGGACTTGTCAAAGTCCCGAAGTCCCGAAGAGAATCAAGGTTGTTGTTTTGGAGAGGACACATGGCAGAAGATCTGTCACTCCAGGGAAATCCACTCCGGAGATTTGTGTGTGTGGAGACGTGAGAACTCACGAAGGCCAGAGAGTCGGAGTTCATCAGAATCGTCTGATTGTTGAGGACAGGTGTCATTAGATCTTCCACTCCGGAAGATTGCCATACGGGAAAAGCAGATAGTTGAAAGTTGAAACTCTCGAGAGCCGGAGAGACAAAATCAACCGTAGCCGTTGATTTGGAAGGCAGCTACGTGTCAGCAAATCATGTAGATCTGGGATCACGTGTAGAAGGAGGATAGATAACAGTCGTTGATCATGGATCATCGTCAAGGGATTAGAGATTGACGGGCGAGCTGGATTGCGGGGCCAAAACTTGCTCGGATGATTTATACAACGATTTTAACAGAGTGATATGTGGCAGCTGGAGGTGAATTGTGGAGCGAAAAGCGGGTTGGTCTAAAACCACTCTTGCTCGCGCCCGCAATCACACACTTACGTGAGTTCATAGCCCACGGTCTTATGAAGGAAAGGGCTAATGAAAAAGAGGCTAGCACCTGAAACTTGGAGTTTTGGAAGCGCGCAGGAATAAGTTGTGGGTTTGTCAGGACCTACACACAGGAGAAAAGGGGGCCTGTGTATAATTGTTTTGGGTTCAATTACAAGCCTGAAGAGTCAATTCAACTCGGAAGAGTTGAAAGATCCTTTGATCAGAAGGTCAGCAGACCCAGATGAAATAGGGGCACTGCGTCGAAAGTGCTCAGGGCAGAAATAGTTATGCACAGTTATCACAGTGAAAGCACAAGAAGATCCAAGAACCCGGGAAGAATTGTAGACTTTTGGGTTCAACAAGGAAAAGTTTATAGGGAGAAAGAAGTTGTTGCATTTTTTGTGGCAGCAAGTATGTTACGACTTATTGAGTCATCCAGAGGGAAGAATGTTTGCGTGTTTGCAAGTGTTGTTGGTGATGTTGTTGCATAAGGAGTGAAGCAACAGAGAGCTGAAGTACTGGTTATAAGTTTGATAAAAAGAAGCATGAAAGCTTCTACTGCTATCATACTTTTAGGTAGTATAAAATTTATTAAGGGCAGTCATGCAACTATGAGTTTGTATTACTCTTTTTCCATAATTGTTGAAAGGAAAATTTGGTAAGAATTTCCTTAGCCAGAGTTATTTTATAAAATCACAGGGTTATATTATTGAATGCATACCACTGGATGTGGTAAAGGTTGGAGGCTTGTATTAATTCAAAGCTTTTTAGCTTCTGAATGCACACATTGACATAGTAGAATGTCATGTTAATTTGATTATGGAGTAATAACCAAAGAATTAAAGATAAGAATTGATTATAGGAATGAATGTCAATAAGCTAGTCATGTATGAGACCATGACCTGGTTGTATATGGCAAGGTATGGATATGGAAAGGTTATGAGCCACAAAGGTACTAAAATCTTCCTACTTATAAATAAAACTTGGGCTGCAATTTTTGCTAACACTAATGAACACCATAGAATTATATGCTTGGTGTAATGTTTGTGTCGAAAAGGAAGGCATCCAATTAATTGGGAAGATAATAGGAAATGCGTGGAGAATGTGTCAACACATTGGCCAGAATTCCAACTTATGCATGGTGAGATACATGACTAAGATAAAGAGCATTATGTAAATCAATACAAGGGTGCACTGAATAAATAGGCATTGAGAGTTGTACTCGTGTCTAGTAAAGGGTAGAGTTGCACTCATACATGATGGAATTGTATACTTAAATGTACTTTGTTGAATGCATTTTGTGAGTGCATGTATATATGTTTTTGGCATGAAAATAATTATACTAATGGTTGAAATGTTTCTAACTCATGAAGTTGAGAACATTTCAGGAACTGTTAAACATTGCAATAGGAAAGTTGCAAGCCAGGTAGTCACAGGAATAGAGACTACATAAATTTTAATGTTCAGAAAATTGAAATAATAAACTTATTGTTATTAATTATGAACATGCATATGCATAGAATGATGAGTCATTCTATTTGGTTAAGTTGTTTGGTAATGGTGATCGAATTGCTAGGTGCAGGCAATTCTAAGTTCGTTGCATATGGTTCTGTGCATATTGCAATTGAATTATGATGTACAGGAAATACTGACAATTGTTGGCATTATGCAAGATGAAGCCTTGCAGGAAAATAGTATGCAATTTGGTGCTTGTGAAAAACCACAAGGAAGGTTGCAATCCTAATTTGGCAACAGCCAAAATGATTTATGAAATAGATTTTCATGTTTTGGGGATAAAAGTTGAATTCTCTTTCAAACTAATTGGAGTTCCTAAATGAATTATTTTATGTTTTCTCATGATAATTGCATGTGGATGATGCAGATGAGACGATGTTGATTAAAGTTAGAATGTTGACTACAAAGAGTAGCTTGGGGAAGATGTTGATTGGAAATCTTTGAGGGCAGTTGGAACTCCGAGAGCCACAATGCTCTAAGACTTCCGGTTCAGCCTGTTGTTGGAGCCCAAGGAAAGGGAGGTGTAACAACTGATGGACTATGTGAGAGTGAAGGTACACACTCTTGGGGTGGGACAGGCATGTGGGGAAGGAGAGACCGTTGGTTGGAGTGTTGTTGAGGTTTGGTACCTTGATCTAGACCATGTGATATGGAGGTCTTCTCAATCAAAAGATAAGTACAATTCTCTATTTATTGTATGTTGTGTATCTTGTATACAGGTTATAATGTTATTAGAATTGCCCGTATATACATATATATACATTGCATATATGCTTGCATTACCTACATCCATGACTGTACATAATGTGTTTCATATTTCATTGCTTAAGAAATATATATACATGATGCTAATCATGTAATCAATTGGAATGTGATTCAGGTGGAGCAAGAAGGAATCTTGCAAGTGCATTTGGTGCGCATATTGGACCGAAAAAGCAAGCAGCTCCATAATCGAGCCATAGGGCTTGTAAAGGTCCAGTGGACCTGGTACAGTCCTGAGGACGCGACATGGGAGCATGAGGATGTTATGCAGGCAGAATACCTGCATCTTTTTTTTAAAAAATTGAAAATCTCGTTGATGTTGTGTGAAAGTTGCACTAAGGACAGTGCAAAAATAAAGGGAGGGGATTGTAATATCCCCAAGGACAAGCCCCAGTTCTATTTATAATATGTAAACATGTTTTGTAGGCTGGTGAGTCGAGTTATAATAAGCTAGGAGGCTTATTTGGTGATTAGGTCAGAGAGCATAGGTGTTAAAAGTCAGGAGCCTGATTTTGTATATGTAATTATGCAGATCATTAATATAATATATAAACATCGTTTCATGTGTGGGTCTAAGGGCTAAGCTATGGGGCTTACCTCTAAAGGGGATAATAATTTATTATTATTCTCTAAAAGGCTAAGGTGGTCAATTGACCAAGTGTTGTCCCAAGTTCCTAGGAAAGGAACGTATGCAAAATGTACTGCATGCAGCTCCAGGAAGACAAGTGTCGACCTGGGCGCATGCAGTTAAAACTGATGAGTCAGCTGTGTTGGAGGTTGTTCTATCACTTTGATATCATCTGCTTGAGTTCGTGGGGATGGAGTGAAGGTTGTTTATGCTTCCATTTGCCCATTCTTCGTCTGAACTCGTTGGTCTCTGTCACTGACCTCTATACATCCGCGGTCACCCGAGAAACCACTCACGGGAAGGGGGAAAAATCGACCTATGTGTCTTGTGAACCCAGTGAAAACCTATGGACTGACTCACATCTTCTGTGAAGCCCGAGTATCCTGTGTATTATCTGTGTTGTGTGTGTCATGCCTGTGGGTTGTTGTGGCCACACAGTTCTTGACTGAGTGTGGCTTGCTGTCGTCTATTCCTTGTTGAGCCTTGCAGTTGTCCTCCTTGTGTTGGAACGGAGTTGAAAAAGCAGGTTGGCAGGCCTGTGTGCAACAGTCTCTCCAGGTGAGAGAGGTGGTTGTGGTTGAAGAAGCGGGTTGTCAGGCCTGTGAGTGACTCTCTCCAAGTGAAAGAGTGTGCGGAGGAAATGAGAACTCATGGAAGGGGTCTTGTAGCTGCCACAGAGCTCAGAGAATTCCAGTCTGGCCTGTTGCTGAAGCCCAAGGCAAGGGAGGTTTAGTCGTCGAAGGACTGTCCTGGTGACAGTGAAGGTGTATACTCCTGGGGTGGGACAAGCATGTGGGGAATGAGAGTCTGTGAGCAGTGGGCATAAGTGGCTCCTGGGAGAGAATCCATCATCATAAACTGTGTGTCTTCATGTTGACCTTGCCTAGCCTAGGATTCCCTTGCCCGGTGGAGCTTAGTCCCAGCTCGAGGGTGAACTACTGCTGAGAGTGATGAGCAGCGCGGTCTATGGCTGGGAGGTTCATGGAAGGTCTACACGCAGTTGGGGGTGTTATTCCAGTTGAAAGATAAGTATAATTTATCTGCTTAATTTTATGTTATGCATAATGATGGAATGTTATCATGTGTTTCGTTGCATGTATGAATTGTTGTTAATTCTATTTAAATCTGAATGGTAACAGTAACTCTATGTTAAAATGCGTTAATTTGATTTAATGCATATAATATTAATATGTGAATATTCCGCAGTAGTGGCATTGCCCAGTCTCTGTGGAGGGCAGGATGTTACAGTTTGGTATCGCAGCTAAGTCAGAGCTGAGTAGTGGCATTGCCCAGGCCTGTTGATGGCTGGAGATATTACAAAATGGTATCAGAGCTAAGTTAATGTTGTGTTGGTAGCATTGCCCAGTCTCTGGAAGGTCGAGGATGTTACAAAATTAGTCCCGACAACTAGGCCATATTAGGTACTCATGTACAAAGCAACTAATGAACACTGAATAAAAATGAGGAAAGAAGGAAAACCATGTGGGAACAACCCCCCCCAAAAGACAATACATCAAAAGAAGAAAAGAACAAATGAGATTTACCATGTGGCAAGTAGATAGTCTTCAAAACCAAGAAAAAATGACAAGTCAATTAAGAATGATTTGATGATGGCAGATCATAATCTGCTTTAATGAGTGTGTTGAAGTTGAAATGTTGTAACCGATTATCAGAGTGCTTACACCAAGACCGTCGGGCTAGTCAGAGTGCTTCCAAAACATAGAAGCAAACACATAAAAGTCATCAAAATAGTGGTGAATGGAACTGTAAAGGAGACATAATCAGTCAAGTCAAGAGCAATGAGAATGGTTCCCATGTATCGTGGATGAAACACATTTGTAATATGTCCTCAAACAGTTGCTCAAATGTTTCCATGACCAATCATCAAGCCAAACACAAACAATCCTCGGAGTTGGTACATTGCCAAGACGTTGTCGTATACGCCTCTTCATCAATGAGTTGAAAGAAGAGGAACTAACAAAAGGTTGAGGATACCTGAAAGAAAGACAATGTTGTCTCCGATCATGATGTCGAGGATGTCGATATGTGGAAGATGTATACCCTGTAGCTATTGTTGAAGAGTCTGTTGCTACCAAAAAATCTGATGTTGGAGTTGAAAACTCTGATAATGGAAACTCTAATGTTGAAGTTGGTGTCGAATATGGCTATGAAAGCTCTGACGCTGTATCAATAAGAGATGTAGGTGGTGGTTGTTACAACTCAACAATAGAAGAGTCATCTTATGTGATGGACTCTTGTGATTGAACAAATTGAGTCTTAATGGATGAAATATCGAGAAAACTTGCTATTGGCAATGAAGTCCCAACAAAACCAAGTTTGGTTTTTACTGGTCTCATCACAAGATGAATTGGATGTACAATCCCATGTCCATTCTTGCCAAGGCCACCACCAATGTATCTCATCTTATGCATCAATTTTGACCAAAAACCACGAGTGTGCAACTCAAAATTTGGTGAAGGAAGCTTAGTAGTACTTAGCAATACAACAACAACATTAGAAGCAAGAGACTATTGCAAATATTTCTGCAAACAAACAATAATATCTTCCTTCTCTTTTAAATCAGCCAAAAAATGTTCATTGAGAAGAGTGAATCTCTCCTTCATCTCATTAATGCGGGTGGTCCAAGTATCAACTTGAGCTTCTTGATCCTCCATTAGACTCCCAATGAGTCCAGAATACTTGTAAAAATAGGTACACATGTTTTGAAGACAAATATTGGATCTCTCTTGTTCACCTCGAAGTTTGCTAACTTCTTTGAAAAGTTTTAGATTCAGACTCTAAGGAGTCAATATAACTGCATCTTCCATTACAATGATTCTCTCCCAACTGAGTCTGAGAAACCCCTAAAATATTACTCTCCATATCCAAGTGAAAAAAATTGAGAAATCATTGCAGAAATGGCACATCAAATGGAAAATTTGTATCATTTTCAAGGTGTTGAGGATATATAATGGTGGAGAATTCTGCATGAATAAATTTGAAGAATTATGTAAGAAGTGTCTTGTAGTAAGGCAGAAGACTACTCCATATACACCTCAGCATAATGGAGTTGCAGAAAGGATGAATAGAACGTTGATGGAAAAAGCAAGGTGCATGCTCAATGGCGTCGAGTTAGGGCAAGAATTCTGGGCAAAGGCAGTGGGTATTGCATGTTACTTGGTCAACAAATCACCCTCATCGGCACTAGATGACAAGACTCCACAAGAGGTATGGACTGGTAAGAAACATTCTCTCACACATCTCATGGTATTTGGATGTGATGCCAATGTTCATGTTCCAAAGAAAAAAAGGAGTAAGCTAGATAAGAAGGTTGAAAAGTGTATATTATTGGGTATAGAGATGGTCTCAAAAGTTATAAAATTTGGAACCCAGAAACTAAGAAGGGAATATTAGTGTTCTCCACAGTGACAAAATCACCAAAAACTGAGGACAAACCTAGCCCTCTTCAGCAAAATAAAAAATCAGAAAATTACCTAGAAAATCCTCTACCCAAAAATTTGGTGTAGACCACCTGTACGGTATGTTGACGTCAGCAGTATGGATGTTGATGTCAGCGATACAAACATGTTGTTCCTACCCAGAAAATTCACATGCACAGTCTTTTCTTCTCTATTATACGACAATCACATGTGTGGCTTGTACAGATTGTTTTGTACCACACGGGCGACCTATCTGTACTATTTTCCCATACGTATGACCTATCTGTATTGTTTTCGCACACGTGCAGCATTTTTCTCTCATCTTGTACCACTGCTCCTCCTCTTCTCACACGTGTTGGCTTCTCTTGGATGGGAAAATCAGAATCATTAGAACCCTGGGCCAAATTTGTCATAATTCCAAAATTTATCTTCCTGAAATTTCCAAGCTCCTAACATAAGTGCACTCTCACTTATGATAACTCCATAATGACATAATGAGATTTGTCACAATATGTCCCCTCCTTATGTAGGAGTCTAATGAGTAAATTTAGGAACCCCTTCTAATCTCAACAATTAACTAGAATATTGTTAGGATATTTAGACACTTAGGAGTTAGTTAAGATCTACTTGGTCTAATATGTCGTTAGGTAAAAGTGTGTTTCTTTAGTATGCATTAGTATGCAGTGGTAGTTAGGAAATCCGATGGTCACGATATGTTCCCGACGTAGAGTGATCTGACGGTTCATACTCTCCTCGATCTTAACGGCCATTGATCCGTGGCTTAACACCCGATTGGTCCATGATCTCTATTTAAAGAGTATGGAGGGTCATTTGTCGATGATCGATTGTGAGAAACTCTCTTGTAAAATCTCTCTGTAATCTTTTTCTTTGCATTAATAAACTGCTCCAAGT
>ML780977.1:3349654-3397581 GCA_009831015.1 Picea engelmannii | reverse complement strand
TGTCCTGATCTTTCCTTTGTTGTTGGTCTTGTTGCCCGATATATGCAAACACCCCATGAAATCCATTGGAAAGCAGCTAAAAGGATACTTCGCTATGTTCGTGGTACTGTTCAGTTTGGGATACATTACAGTTCGGGGGGACTCCCTTATTGGTTGGTTTCACTGATTCAGATTGGCCTGGCGACCCCAATGATCGGAAGTCTACTGCAAGTTATGTTTTCAGCCTTGGTTCAGGACCTGTCACTTGGGCATGTAAGAAACAATAGGCTATTGCACTTTCTTTAGCAGAAGCAGAGTATCGAGCAGCAGTAAATGCAAGTCAGGAAGCCTTGTGGCTTCGATAGATCCTTTCAGAGTTTGGATTCCAGCACCATCATCCGACCAGCCTTTGGTGTGACAATCAAAGTGCCATCAAGCTCGCGAAAGACCCAGTTCAACATCAGCGTAGCAAACACATCGACCTACACATGCACTTCATCAGAAAGCTCATTCATGATCAAGTTATTGAAGTGCTCTTTTGCCCTACAGAAGATCAAGTTGCAGACATTTTCACAAAGTCTCTTACAGAAGCGAAGTTTTCCAAACTTCTATCTATGTTAGGAGTTCAGGAAGTTGTCATTAAGGGGGGATAGGCTATAATGCCTCCTTCCTTCTCCTATTGTGTCATTATTGTAAATCCTTCAATAATCTTTGATCTGGTTATGTGAGTGGTTACTGAAGGTGTTCGTCCTCTGTTGGAATACCTGTGTTGTCGAACAAATATTTTATTCCTCTTTGTGGGTCTGAAACCCCAACACAAGCCCACAGAGCCCATCAACAATCCCATGAAGCCCTAGCCTCATCACAAGGGCGTTTTTACTGAAACGAAGATGTAATATGGTGCCAACTAAGATTCCCACATGCCTGACACCATGATCCATTATGGGAAAGCCTCTCAATGCTGCAAAAGCATCAACACTCCATCTTAGTGAGGGGGGAATTTCATCCTCCATCACCAAGAAGTATCTTTGTCTCCCATACCGAATCTACTACCACAGTTGCACTCCAATCCTCCTGACTAGTTGCTCCCTCTATCACTGAAGAAAATCCTACCCCCCAATCCACCTCATTGGTTGCTCCCTCTGTCACCGAAGCAAATCCTACTCACCAATCCACATCACTGGTTGTTCCCTCTGTCACTGAGGCAAAACCTATTGTATCAAATCGGTCCTCCATGGAGGATACACTGCTCTTAAAAGCCTCCTACTTCAAAGCCTCCTGTCTAGCCTCCTCAACCCATGACACCTTCTTGGAAGATTCATCTCTTCCACTTGTACGTAAAGGTAGACTTTCTCTGGATGAGTGATGCTCCCTCTGAGCTCTGGCTCCCTCTAAACTCTGGCTCCCTCTAAGCATGTACCACTGGTGGAGCTACCTGCTTCACCACTAGTGGAGCCACCTGCTCCTCATTTGTCTCTCTACCACTGTTGGTCACGGCTCGCATAAGTTGGCCCCTCAACCTATATAGGTTTCCTTCTCTAACTCTAAGAACTATTATTGATCTGAAGCTAGATCTTTTGGGCACAAATAACACATGTCCATCTTGAAACAATATATGGTATCACTTCTTCTCAATCTTTGAGACTGAGAGTACACTCCTCGACCTCTGGTACACATAACACATTTGACACACTCAACACTTCTTCTGACTCCAACGGGAACGATACTATACCAGATCCCTGTATTGCATGCTTGGTCCCCATACCAAGCTTGTAGTGTCCCTGATCTAGAACACTTTGTAATTTTACATATAGGTTGGTGAGTCAAGTGGTACCAAGAGTAAATGTAATGTATATATAGGTTGGTGAGACATTGGCACTTGGTTTTGGTGTTGCGCGCATCAGAGTAGTGTGTGAAGAAGTGTTAAAAAAGACAAGGTGTGCACAGTGTATGTGTTGCGCACACATGGGAAAGTGTGCACATTGCATTGTGTTGCGTGCACTTTGCTTAATGTGCGGTAATGACCTAGAAGTGTGTGGTACTGAGTTATATATATGTATATATCATTGTTTATGTTTTGAGGTCGGAGAGCATGTGTGATTGTGGTTGGTGAGCATGGACACAGATAGGCCAATGTGCCTATCCATGTAAATATAATCATGATTATTAATATAATATTGCATCTTTGCGCGCTAACTGACTCGGACAAAAAGAGATTCGGTGCCTACTCCACTGAAAAAGAGAAAGGGGGGTGAGTCGTAAGTCTTGGGTAAATATTTTAATTATATTTCTAGAAAAGTGTAATGTTACGAATATGTTTTATCTTAAGTTCTCAACGGTAGGGAATGGGTCACCAAGTGGCTTAAAGCTACTTTTGAAGGTAAAAAGTGTTAAGTGGAAGGCATGCAATATATATAGTTGGCCTTAGTGTATTTTGGGGGGATTGGCATTATTATTCATGTTGCAAGCTCGCGTGAGGAGAAGGGGGTCAGACTGTATGGAAAATCTAATTATTACCTTATCTGCTCAGAGAAGCTTGTAATAAGTTGTGGGATATAATATGTGTTTAATGTCGAGGACACAGGTTGAAAGATTATGAGCAGTCTCTTTGGGTGAGAAACGGGTTGTTGTGAAGTGGTTATCAGACCCGTGAGCATACTTTTTAGGTGAGAGTATTGCTAAGAGTTGTTCCTTGGTATGTTGAGCATTAGTCACAGGGCTCGGAGACTTCTTGTCTGGCCTGTTGCTCGTAACCTTGGGAAGGGAAGTGGAACAGTCAAAGGACTTTTGATCAATGAAGGGGCACACTTCCTTGGGTGTGATAGGTGCAATAGGAATGAGGGACTATGGGATAGTTGTCGCAGCAAACACTTAGGGCTAAGCAATTATGTTGAGTTTTAGACCTTAGTGTGTCCCTAGAAGCCTTTAACCATGGTGGACTTAAGCCCCAGCTCAGGGATGACCTGTCACTAAAAGCTTATGAGCAACAGCATCTATGGCTAGGAGGAATGTCTGATTCAAGGCCGCAGTTGGTGACTTTCATAAAAGATAAGTGTTCTTATTGTACTTGTCTTGTTTATTGTGTGCTTATTTATCTATGTTTGACATTGGGTTCATTCTTGTATGTTGTTGCATATAAGTATTTGTTGTTATTTTGTTTAATTTTGCTCACACATGTAAGTATGACGCTTATAGCATGTATTTGTAGTCATGCATGGATATGACCAATGTGGTTAGACTTGCCTATTAAGTTAATCTTGTAAATTTGGTTATGAGCCTTCAAGAAGAAGATTGAGTGGTCGGGTGCGTAGGATGGTATTTTATGTACACCATGGGGCTGGAATTGTGTGTGTGGAGAGAGAATTAGTTTCCACACTCAGTGACTCTGAGTTGGCGCATGACACCGAGATGGTTGTGCGCGTGATTGTACTGTGGGAACAGTACACTGGTGTGCGCACTTTTGAGTTATTTATGCTGCTAAGTTTGTATCGAAAACAGAGTGTTGCTTCCGTTGTTATAAGTTGTGTGGCAAAACTCATGCTTAGGTCGAACGCATTACTTCAAGTGATATTGTGCGGATTGAGTTTAAATTAGACTACACGCAGTGTACTTCTAGAGTAACAATGCTCAGTGGTATGTTGGAAATATTATAGTTTGGTTTTTTCATAGCTACAAAAGTTGAGGTTGGGTGACGTGGCCCAGTGGGTATCAGAGCATGTGTAAGGTGGTAACGAGACACAATGGGGGACTAGGTACGTTAAAAATTGGTATCAGAGCATGTGTAAGGTGGTAACGAGACTCAGTGGGAGACTAGGTGCATTACATTCTGGTATCAAAGCGATTAGTTCAACACTGGACTTGTATGGGCCGGAAACTAACATGAATAGATGGTTGCACTAAGAATTGGTGTCGTGCAGTGCAAATCCCAATTTGCGCGGAAATCCATTGGTGTGTGGTATAGAGTTGTGATGCACACAAAGACAGTTATGTGTAGGTGTGCGCACTAGAGTTTGGAATGTCAAAATCATCCAAGAAATCTGAGGTAAGGATTTTCAGAAGATGGTGCAAATTTTTCATGTAGTTGTTGCATGAAATCATCTAACAAATCTTAATTGCCTGCACATTTTGCATAATTATCAACAATTGGAGCAGGATAAAATCTGTGAAGAGGGTTAAAAACATGGAAGATGTGCAAAGGACTTACAATCTTGATGATGAATTTGGATATATGTATGTTGGTTTGGATGTTGATGGTACAGAATCCAAGGGGGAGCGCATGAACTTGGTAGAAACTATAAAAGCATTGTAGAAAGATGTCCAGAAATATAAGGTGGATAACAAAAGGCTTATGAGGGCCAAGGTGCAACAAGATGACTTCAATGTCAAATTGAAGCAGAGCCTGGACAAAATAGAAAGGAAAAGGAAAATTGATAAAGAGACTGAGTCGAGTAGATCAAAAAGTCACAGGTCTCATGATGAGAAAAGAAGAGAAGAGGTGTTGGTAAACATTCTTTCAAGAAAGCGCACAGTAGTTCAAGTCCATATCCTATCAGAAAGTATAAGAGAAGCACTAGGGTGGACGAGCTACAGGGGGGAATAAATAAAATCAAGCCTCCTACCTTTAACAGTGAGCATAAGAAGGATGAAGATGTAGAGACTTGGTTGATGGGTATGAGAAAGTATTTCCAGTTGCATAACTATTCTGCTCAAGCAGAAGGGAGAATTATTATCTATCAGTGAAAAGGAAAGGCATCATTGTGGTGGGATCAGTATGTGCAAGTGCAACACATTGATAAGAATAAAGTGACTTGGAGAGAGTTCAAGAGGTATTTCCAAAAGAAATACTTAACCAACCAGTACTATGACAGAAAAATGAAGGAATTTTCTTAACTCGAGCTTGGGAGTATGACGATTGATGAGTATAAAAGAAAATTTTTAAAGCTGCTGAAATATGTTCCTTTTATCAAGGATGAGAAAGTGAAGATTCAGATATATTTGAGTGGGTTGCCCTCATTTATTAGTGACAAGATACAGTATGATGACCTTGAGACATTGGAAGAAACCATAAAGCGCGCTAAGTGTCTATATGAGTAGTGAAGGGGAAGATTTATTTTCCAAAAGGCTTAGGAAGAATAGATGAAAAGTAAGGTGGAACAGACGAAGAAGGGAGTTAAGCCATTGTTTTTCAGAAATACTACGCAAGGACAGATGACTCTCTAGGAGCCCAAAATGTCGAAAACAAAAGGAAAAAAGTCATGGAGACAACCTATATAGTGTTGGGGTTGTGGCGGAAATCATATGCGTAGAGATTTCCCTCAAGGAGGTGATAAAGTGAGGATTGTGCACAGTGTTCATCAAGTTGTGATAGTTGAGGACATTGGCAAAAATGCGTCAAGGATTTACAACGTGCTAGATAACAAGCAAGATGAGTTTCAGTTGCACATAATCAAGGTGGAAGGTAAGATTAATGACCAACCCATTTCTATTTTAATTAACTTAGGAGGTAGTCATAATTATCTAGATCCTAAGATGGTGGAAAGATTCCATTTGTTGAGAAGAAAGCTTGGAAAATCTTGGTTGGTTCAGTTAGCTATAGGAGCAAAGAGGAAAATTAATGAGATGGTTAAGGCATGTCTAATGGAGATGAATGGACTGCGCACTAGAGTTGAGTTGAATATTGTAACTTTGGGCTCTTATGATTGCCTCATTGGTATGGATTGGTTGGACGAGCACCATGTTATCCTAGATTGTTACAATAAGGCATTCACCTGTTTGGATGAGGAAGGAAATTTGATATTAGTTCAAGGAATTCCAAGAGTTGTGATTGTCAGAGAATTTGCAGCGTTGCAGTTGAAGAAAAGTTTCAGAAAAGGGTGTCAGGTATCCGTAGTGCACCTGGAAAAGGCACCTAAGGATAAAGTGCCAAGTGCGGAAAACTGTGCAATACTAAAGGAATTTGAGGATGTCTTTAAAGAAATACCTGGATTGCCTCCAAAGAGAGACATCGATTTCTCCATAAATCTAATATCGGGAGCAGCGCATGTATTCAAGACTCCTTACAAGATGAGTATGCCAGAATTGAAAGAGTTACATATGCAACTTGAAGAGCTTCTGAAGAAAGGATATATACATCCAAGTGTGTCTCCTTGGGGTGCGTTAGTTTTGTTCGTGAAGAAGGATGGTACGTTGAGATTTTGTATCGACTTCAGACAGTTGAACAAGGTAACAATGAAGAACAAGTATCCTCTGTCGAGGATAGATGGCGTGTTTGATCAGTTGAGAGGGACGCGAATATTTTCCAAGATAGATCTAAGATCTGGATATCATTAAGTGAGAATCAAGGAAGAATACATCAGTTAGACTTCTTTCGGAACAAGGTATGGTTATTACGAGTTCACAATGGTGCCATTTGGGTTGTTGAATGCACCAGTGGTCTTCATGTGTTTGATGAATGGAGTTTTCAGAGAGTATTTAGATAAGTTTGAAATTGTATTTTTGGATGACATTATTATTTACTCAAAGTCTAAGGAAGATCACGAGCAACACTTGAGGATGGTGTTGGAGGTATTGAGGGAGCATCATCTTTACGCAAAGTTGAGCAAGTGTTCATTTTATCAACGACAAATTCATTACTTGGGTCATATTATTTTAGAATAAGGAATAGTTGTGGATCCAACAAAGATAAAAGCCATTGAGGAATGGTCAACACCAAGAAATTTCGTAGAGGTAAGGTATTTTATGGGACTTGCAGGGTACTATAGAAGGTTTATTGAAGGATTTTCACAGATTGTGCATCCAATCATATCTCTGCAGAAGAAAGGTGCGTGATTTGAGTGGACCCTAGATTGCACAAGGAGTTTTCAACACTTGAAGAGTTTGTTGACAAGTGCGCCAATTTTGAGGATTGTTGAACCTGATGCAGACTTCATTGTGTGCACGGATGCATGAAAGGAAGGACGTGGTGGAGTCTTGAGTCAGAATGGGCATGTGGTATGTTATGAATCAAGGAAGTTGAAAGAACATGGAAGGCTCTATGCTACGCATGACTTGGAATTGGTAGCCATAGTGCATGCTTTGAAGATGTGGCGGAATTATCTCATCGGTAAGAGATTTGAGCTGAGAACAGACCACTGTTGTCTAAAATATTTGTTTGGACAGTCAAATACAAATGTCAAAACAAGAAGGTGATTAGAGTTCCTCAATGAATATGACTTTGACATAAAGCATATCATAGGAAAGAGAACAAGGTTGTTGACACACTCAGTAGAAGGGCACATGAAATGCATGCTACAGCCATTGGCATGTACCGTACATATTTGTGTGACAAAATTTTGGAAGTTGTCAAATCTTATCTACGTTATATGGATATAAGTGTGACTTTACAACAAGGTATGTCGCAGTAGAAGTTTGAAGGATATGAGTTGAGAGAGGTGTTGGAGTTACTTCACACACACCTAGGATTTATTTTTCCAAAGGTTTTTCCTTGTTTATTAGTTATAATTAGTCATTATCCAGTCTCCTATATTTTAGGGGAGAATATTCTACCTGGAGAATATTCTCTTTCAGTTGACACTTCAGTTTGACTAGTTGAGTTGAGTTTAGATGTTGCATTGGTTTTGTCACCATGCAACATTGGGATCATCACCAGCTAATGCGCACTTGCCTTGGGATCATCACCAGACTGACACATTACCCTTGTTTCCTTGAGTTAACTCCGCATTACTCTTTGTTTAGTCAGTTAACTGAAGACTAGTTGACTAGTTAACTCAACTAGGTGGTAGTTCACTCCCGTAACTGCCTGAGAGACTAGAATAGGTGGCAGTTCACTCCCGTAATTGTTGGTGTGTGTCCAGATCACTCTAGACCACCACTATGGCGCATTGGTTATTATTCATTATTCAAAACGGTTAATGAGAATTCTTTCAATCTTTCTCTCCTTCCTCTTCTTTCTTCTATTCTCTATGCAAATGTGTGTATCATTGTTTAGCTAGATCTATTATATGCAGTTTCAACACATTTACAAGAGGATGGGATCCTCATGTATAGACGCAGAGTTTATGTGTCGAATGATCGGGAGTTGAAGGGCCTGATATTGTCAGAGATACATAAAGTTTCTTATGTTGGTCATCCAGGGTACCAAAAGGCAATTTTAGCAGTCAAGAAACAATACTTTTGTCCAGGTATGAAAAAGGAAGTTGCATATTATATTTTGAGATGTCTCAAATGTCAGAAAGTCAAGGTTGAGCACAGACTTCTCGTTGGTTCGCTACAGCCCTTGTCCATTCCTGAGTGGAAGTAGGAAGTTGTGACCATGGACTTCATAACTAAGTTTCCAAGAACTATTAAGCAACATGATTCTATTATGGTGGTGGTGGACAAGCTTACTAAAGTTTCCCATTTTATTCCAGTGAAGTCAGCACACAAGGCAGTGAACATTGTTGAGATTTACATGTGAGAAATTGTCAAATTGCATGGTGTACCTAAGACAATTGTGTCTGATAGAGATTCCAAGTTCACCTCGAACTTTTGGAAATGGTTATTTAAGGAATTTGGAACAAGTATGAATTTTAGCACAACATATCATCCCCAGTCAGATGGTCAAACCAAGAGGGTAAATTGGGTGATTGAAGACACGCTGAGGATGTATGTGATGGATAAGCCATTAAAATGGAAAGACTACCTTCATTTGGTAAATTTTGCTTACAACAATCGATGTCATGCATCCTTAAAGATGAGTTCATTTGAGGCACTTTATGGTAGGAAGTGCAACATGCCAGTGAGTTGGGACAACCCAACAAACCGCACAGTGGTTGGGCCAAATTTGCTTCGAGAAATTGAGGAGCGGATGGTAAAGATAAGGTAGAATCTAAAGGCTTCACAAGATATGCAGAAAAGCTACACAGATAAAGGCAAAACCCACAGAGAATTTGAAGTGGGTGATCACTTGTTTCTGAAAGTGAAGACCAAGCGTAGTTCCATGAAGTTGGGAAAGTATTCTAAGTTAGCAACGCGCTATTGTGGTCCATTTGAAATCCTTGAAAGGATTGGTCATGTCACTTATATGCTTGCATTGCATGTGTCCTCATGCATTCATAATGTTTTCCATGTGTCATTTCTTAAGAAGTGTGTACCTAATGTTAATCATGTTATTGATTGTGATCTGAGAAGTCTTTAGTCACCAATTTAATCATTAATCCTTCACTAATAACAAATCTTTTCTCGGATAACAAGATCTTTGAATTGAAAGTGCATATTGCATTGTTATGTAGATAGCTTCACTTTAACTAGAATCTTTACTTATGAAATTAACTTGCATAACCCATTCACATAAGTAAATTGTGAAGAGTAAAGAGGAGATCAAAGAGAAAAAAATTACACGAATACACCATAACTTGATAACGGAGTTCACCAAACACCTTGGCTATGTCTCCGGGTCCACTTCTTGTAGAGTGGCCTTTTCCTTAAATCAACAAAATTGACAAAATTACATGCACATATCCAACTTCTGGAAATGACTCTCAATTCTTACGCTCGGATCTAGTTCCGGTCTGCACCATTGCATCCACCTCAAAATTTTAATAAAAAATGACTATACACACGGCTATGTTCTATTATGGGCTTCCCTCAATACCAACAAGCTTCTTGGGCATGAAAATTGTCTCCTCTCAATGGTAAAATCCCCCTTGGTTATGTACCAAAGGGTCAATACTTCAAGTCTTCATTCACCCACATTTAATGGGATTTGGTCTCATTCAATTTGGGGACTAAAACATACCAAATATCAACCTTAATACATATATCGTCCAACCAAACCAATTAATCGGTTAACCATAACAATGTATCTCAACAACCATATATGGCTTTTCCTCAATAATATATGGCCTATGCAACATGTTGACGAGTTCAACTTCGCCCGACAACAGCAAGGGGTACTCCCCGGTATACGGTCTCAATTAGACTATACATCGTTTGGATTAGGAGTCCTATCCGGAATTTGGCTTGGCTGCTATTTATTAGTGACTTTTGGTTTTCGTACCGATTACGGTCCAATGTACCGATGAAGTGGGTGGATGCAATGCAAAGATGTAGATGAAGACCATGTATGTAGAGACAACTAATCTATTACTAATCTATGTTAACCCATCTTAGCTAGGAGCACACCAGAGTAACCGGTGATCTATAATGCAACCAAAACCTTACACAACTTTTTTACAATTAGTTGTCACAAAAAAAGAAGATTGGAGACAAATGCATACATATGTATATAATCAGATTAGTCTAGATCACAACAGTGTATACTGTAATAACCCACAAATATCAAGGCATTAAAATATTCAAAGAAATGTCAATAATTGCATAATGACAAAGATTGTATAAGAATTAGTCTACAACAAACAAACATTCTTACAGTCCATAGAAACAACAATTATCTTCACTTTGGAGTAGTTCAAAGCTCCAATCCGTTTCGACACAAAATTCGCTCTATAATATGTTGGCCCTGAGGGATTCTCAATATTCATTAACAGTGTATAAGTTCTCGAAAATGTTATTGGTTCTATACAATGCTTGAAAAGCCAAAAAGTCCTTTCTCATGAGTTTCTACACTATTTTATACAGAAAGCTAGTGCCCTTTCTCCCTCTTCTTGAAGAGGCCGTTACAAAATTGTTCATCTTCTCTATTCTAATGACAAGTTGAAGAAAGGACAAAATTTGAAGTGGTTAGGAAAAGGACGAGAGAAAAATACTTGTCTGTCCTTTCCCTATGAACTTTTGCTTCGGAGATAAGTTGTCCAAACTTCCAAATGGTTATATAGTGACTTGATTCTCATGTATGATAGTTGTTCAAGTGTTGCTTCGTTCATGGCGATGTTGTCATCAAGGACACTCATATCCATCTCTAGAAGTCCTGACGTATCATCATATACGGTCCCGACAATTTATGCCTCTATTGTTTGTTGGGAGCTGCTAGATGGCTCAACCCCTGTTGCTTTCGTTGTCGTCCTCTCCCGTGGTGACATGTCTGAACCTGCAAAAAGGATAAATTTAGAGCATGTTATTTGAAATACAACTAAATGATCGGATAGTTATAAGAATTACTAAAATTACTGAGGCATAGCATGTTTCTTTATGTAGATGTCAGGTTGAAAGAAACTTAGTTGATACAAATCAAAGGGGTTAGAACTAAATGTTATGATAAAGGTCGCTAAAATGGTGATCGAAAGAGTTAAAGACAACTCCTCCAATCACATTGAAGGAGTTGGTAACAACTCCTCCGATGTGAACAAAAGAGTTTTTTCCAACTTTTTCGATATCTCGTCGAAAGGAAATACCGCAAATACCAAAAGGGGTCGAAGTGCTTAAGAGTAACTCCTACGATCATATCGAAAGAGTTGAAAGTAACTCCTCTGATATGCTCGAAAGAGATAAAAGTAACTCCTCCGATCATATCGGACGAGTTGAAAGTAACTCCTATGATCATATTAGAGGAGTTCAAAGTAACTCCTCTCATATGCTCGAGGGATTTGTTTTCAATCATTCTGAGCTATGCGGAGGATATAACTTTATCTTTTTCGAATGTATCATAGGAGTTCCTTTGGAATCCAATTTGGGCTTTTTTCGCAAGAATGGGAAAGCGATCCAGGAAAAAACCATGATCATTTTCAAGGAGAGTGAGAAAACCTTAGAACTCTCTAGATTGTGGTCTTTGTGCTCGGGGCGAGCTTCGGTGCTTACAAGGGTTAAGTGCAAGGATGCGGAGAAAGTCCATTGCGGTGAAGGGGGAAGGGTCGATTGGTTGTGCATCCCGTGGCAAGGAACAAGTTCTAAAACAAAACGTAAGGTTGGCAAGGGTGGGGGTGGTCGAGAGCGAAATGGTGAAGAGCAAGAAAAGATGATTATCGATCTAGGGAAAGGGAGTAAGGAAAACTAATAAACAAAGACCTAACCCTAGCCTAAAAAATGGAAGAGATGTGAGATAATCTTACCTGGATTACGCCTCCACGTGGTGGATATGGATAGGTGAGAGCCTCGAACGAAGTTCAGCTCGGTGTGTTTATCCTCAGGTTTCCTTGTTCATTTGCAAATGGTAGGATAACACTAAACCTAACCTCGTTCCATTTATATAGCCAAATGGCCATTTATGGCATTAAATGTAGTGGTTGGGGTCGGTTTGATAAGAAGCATAAAGAGAAAGTTCTTCGATCAATTCAAAAGCCGAGAGAATAACTCCTCTGAACTGCTCGAAGGAGTTAAAAGTAAATCCTTCGAACTACTCGGAGGAGTTTATCCTAACTCTCGCAATAACGTAGTGTATCGGAGCAAAAGACCGGAACTCTTATGAACTATTCGGAGGAGTTTGAAGTAACTCCTCTAAACTTCTCAAAAAAGTTCGAAGTAACTCTGTCGATTTTAAAATTTGAATTATAACACCAAGTACTGATTGTTTTTCCAAGTGAAACATGAGTTATCAAAAGAATCTTGATATGGAGAAGGAGGCTTATGAGGATTTGTCTTAGGCTCAAAAATAAGGGGCTCCATTTTTAGGGAGGTAAACAAGATCAAATGAAAAATGGAGGATTGTAGTGCATGTCACAACAAATGGCGACACATTGAGTGGAGCCTTGGACCCTCTACAATATGATGTCTACACATAATTTAAGAAGAGTGCCTCACCATACAAGATCATAAGATAGAAAAGATAGGTCCCATAACTTGCATATTGAAAAGACTAAGGTGATTCAAAGAGAGGTAAGAGATGTATGAGATGGTGTAGGGAATGTTTGGGCAAGGGGTGCAATCATAACAAGGAAATGTAGGTCTTACCTGTGGGTGCCTTTGTAGAGGGTGATTTGCACCTTGTCATAGATGTCATTGTTTCCTAACCCATTCAATGTCTTTTATTCTTTGTTATTGTTTTTTCTTTTCAAGAGAATAGTTGGAGGACACTGTCCTGGCGTGGTGATCAGTGGTGACATCGTTAGCCACAAGCACTTCACGGAAATGAGAAGGTCCGCTCATGATGAGACCCCCTTTCTCTTGGCTATGCCACCAAGAGCCACTACCTTGGTTTGGTGACCAGATGGATAGCAGTGTCATACCGCTACAGACCTAATAGGCCAGCTCATGATAAGAAAATCCAACAAGTAGATCTTGAGTTTTTATTTTATTTTACGGGTCCCCTTTTCTTGTTGAGAAGCCATTTATTGCTTTCTCGGGAATCCCTGGGCAAAGCATCTCAAGGTTTCATTTTCGCTTATAACTTTTGCCAACTACTTTTACCCTTTGGGCCTTTAGCCCCTTCTGCCCACAAGGCAAGGTACAACCCTTACTAGCTTGGCAAACCCAATGTCTGAACCAAGGTAGGGGGAAGATGATAGGGATAATGAAGAAAAGTGGTAAGTATGAAAGGAATGGACGATGACTTTTCATAGACCCACCTAGTGGCAACTCATCCCTGAGGGAACCAACTTACTAGGGCACTTTGTCACCCCACCGGGTATGAACAAGTTAAAGAGCATAATTTCCAAGCATGCGTCATGAAACAAAAGAGAGTTCAATGCACATATTCAAATGCATCGAAAATCAAAGTGACACATACCATGATACCCAGACTCATTACCTCATGGAGCAAGACCCACTGCTACTTCAAAATCGAGCCGATGGGATGGATGTTATGTTGTTGATAATAGGATGCACTGAAGAAAAGATAGGCCCTCCAGGGCCAAGCTCAAGTCATATGGCTCTCGGTACTCCATGTCTAGGACCTGTGGGCCTCGAGACATAATCTCCTTAGTTATCCCTGGGATAAGGGATAACAGATAGCATTAAGTTGAGCAAACACACCATGGTGGAATTTCTTCAAGAGTTTCTCCATCCGGTGAGAACTGATAATTCTAGGGAGCCAACTTGTAGGCCTTGGAGGGTATAGGTGTGAACATCTTTAGTAAAACTCATATATAACTCCTGATAATCCATGGTAATCAGTCCTAGAGTGTGAAGCCATTCAACACCCAAGACAATATCACAACCTCCCATAGCAATGGAAAACATGTGATTTTTCATGTTATAATTGCCCATTTGGAGTTTAACATTCTCACAACGGCCCCCACATTTCATTGTACCACCTGTTGTTCCTGAGTCTGTACTTAAGGCTCAAAAGTACAGTGTCAAGGCATCCGAAAGTAGGTGAAAGATAGGTAAGAGGGTAACGTCAACCTTCGGTCTAGGAAACTAGGGAAGATTTCTACGTTCGCGTCGTCTAGCTTCCAACTGTTCCTGAGTAGTTATCTCTTGTTCAATGGTTGCCCATGAACGTTCAAGTTCCTCCCGGTTATTAGTGGTTTTAAGGATTATGTCAAAAAGGTTTAAAGCAATATGCGTTTGATTAGATAGTCCGGGTTCGATATTAAGTTGTGTTGCTGCAGGGACAGTCATTGAGGAACAATAAGAGTAGAAAATGATTTAAAGAGAGATTAAACGTTGTCTCGATTTGATCAAATAAAAGAGAAACTTTTACTTTTAAAGAATAAAATAGGAATGCAAATTGAAGGCTCTTTCCCGTAACTGTATTATATTTTAATATAAGGATGTGAGGTGAGAGAAAAACATTTAGCTGCATATAACGCGAGGTTCATGTCAAAGAGAAAACTCACATATAAACAGAAGATAAAATTATTAAGGCGATAATTGACATAGCAAAAATATATGTAGAATTATGTAAGTGCAGATTGGTCTTACACCCGTTGATAGCTGGTGCAGAGGAAAGACAATAACCAATTACAGAAAAATGAAAAACTTTCGTTATAGTAGTGGTCGTACTAAATTATAACTGAGCACATCAATTATGAATAATGGAACGAAATGGAACATGAAACAAAAAGAAACAAACTTGTAACACAATCTTGACGGAATCGAGAATCTCCAGATCTGCTTGTATTAACTTCTCAAATGCAAAAACTCTATTTCAATCGAAACCAAAAAGGTCCAGCCCCTTTTTTATTTCGTTCTGTGATATATTTATACATCTTTACAGATCAGTTAGAATCTATACGGTTACACAAATTTGGTTACAACCGAGAGGAGCACAATTGCTCCCTTTCTCTTGCTCTATCTTTACTTGGTGCTAGGTGCTCGTCTTTGCGCTGATTCGGTGCAGGCGATACATTTTTCTACAAACTGAGATATGAGCCGTGAAGGCTCTGCTTGACAGCTGGCCTCGGTGAAGTAACATTCTCGGGCTAACCGCTGTAGTTTGTCTCCCATTTGTGCATCGACAATGTCGAGGGCACTTAGTTGCATGTTGGGTTTGATCAAGTGCTTATCAATTTTGGCCATGTCCACCGTATCCATCTGGGAGATGTCAGTCGAATCTCTCTCATCTTTTTCCTTCAGATCGAATGAGATCTGTTCCATGTTTATTTGCATCAATGCTTCTGCATCGCCTCGGCTGTCAATATACAAAAGCTCGCCATCTATGGAATTAAAAGCTTCTTTTAAAGAGAGGATTACCTTTTGGACCTGTTCCTTTCCCAGGGCAATGTTATGCTCCCAATCTTTCAATAGAATATTGCCTCTGGTTTGTTTGGGGATGGCAAGCCCAGGAACATCCGCCGAAAACCTATTATTTGTGGCGATTACTGCGTCCTGGAAAGCAACCCGAGCCACTCCAGCCTCCCTTTCCCTGGCAGTCAGGTTCTTGGACACTTAATTCACCAACAGACAGTTCTCCCGAATCTCTCCTATCCTGGCAAGCAAATTCTGTTGTGCCAAAAATATTTTGCTCCGAATCTCACTAGCTCGGGATTTAAATATGCTGATATTTATTTATTTGCTCTCGGCGATTTCTACCCGAACCTGCAATTGTTGAATCAGATCTCTCTGTTGACTCACCTGCGCTCTACCATCTCGGACCACCAACTGTGCTTGCTCAAGCTTAGTCTTGAGTATCTCTATTTCCTTTTTATCAGCTAGTCGGGCCAGTTCTCTTTCCCCACTCACCTAACCTTTAGCGCTTTCTGTGGCCGAAGCTACTCTGGCTTCGAGAGTCTTGATCAAGGGATTCTTTCTTTTGAGCTGGTTTTTTAACATCCCGACCGAGAATTGATTCGCCGATGCATACGCTCCTAGCGTTCCTGCGATCTCCGTGGCGAATTCTTCATTCTTTTTGTTCTTTCCATCGGTCATAACCTTGAATTTTTTAGCAGTCGATCCTTCGTCCTGGTAGGACTCCCTTTTCACCACCGCTTTTCTCTTTTTGTCAAAAGAATAACTCGTTTGGGGGAAGTTCTTCTGCTCTGATAGGCCTCAGTTCCTCATCGAAAATCCATCCTTCTTCTATATTTCCTTGCGTCGACTGCAAGGGGGTGACAGAAGTGATGGGTTCCCCGATCTGTTTCGCTGCCTTTCCTGGTGTGATGACCGAGTCATGTTTCTTCGGAAGATCAGAGGTCTTCGTCTCAGTTTCCGGATTCTAGATCTCTGGCGGGTCCAGATTCTGTGTCTCTGCTTCGGGCTTATTCATTTGCTCCTCCTCGTTATGGCTTTTTCCTGAACCAGAAGTTGCTTCTTTGGGGCCTTCATCATCCTTCGGTTCCATCTCAAAAACGCCCGAGCTCCCTCCGCGCAACACTGCAAGAAGACAACTTCGTCTGTTTTTCTGAAACTTTAATACAGAGGCCATGTCTTCGGGTGCTAAAGATCGGATTCGAACTAGCACTTCCCCATAAGACCTAGCCCCTCGGAAAATGTCATCCAGGGGTGAACACTCGTGTTCAAACCTCTTCAGTCCACAATTAGCTAAATGGTTTCTTACAATTTTCTGAGGATCATGTTTTTTATACTCAATGGAGACCAAACTCAGGTCTTCCAGGGCTGCAGCCTCGGCTTTGGCATGCCCAAAATCCAATAAAGAATAAGAATTTAGCCGAATGGGGAAAAACGACCATACCTTCTTCAAAGATGCTTTAAGTTATTTACTCACCCCGCCAATCACTGTTCGTCAGGCGATCTCGCGACAAGCCAGCTTGTCGAGGATGAATAGTGGTAGTGCAAGAGGGGGAACAACAACTCCGAACACTCTGAAATAGGAAAACTCTGCTTCTACATACCAGTCCGCTATACCACTCAGATTTGTAGCAATGTTGTTCGAGATACGAGGTGGCGAGCGACCAAAAATGGCGATGTGCAGGGGCACCATCACCCAGTTGAAAATTTCGTAAATGAATTTGTCTGCTTTATTCTCCCACAATTTGTCATGATACTCATGCACAGGCTTCTCTTGGACTGGATTCCAAGCCCAGCGCATCAAAGGAAATGGTGTCATAGAACATACCGCGTCCATAATGTATGCGGACATGAAAAAAGAGGATGGTCTCCCGCTTGCCTTCTGCTCCCGATATTCTGAGACCCGGTTGAACAAACTGTCCGAGAGTATCTTTGCCCAATTAAACGAGCAACCTTCTGCTACCCGAAACATGAGAGGTACCCATGCAATGTAAAAATGCGATGTATCCTCCTTTCCGAATAGTCGACATGTCATCATTGCCACATACATATACTGTGGCTCCAGCGAAGCGATTGAATAAACGCCCTAGTTATTTGCTCTAAATTTCGCGGAACGCGAAACCCAATATTTTATCAAACCGGGCATGGTTTTGTCATATTGATTGCACTCCTTCTCTTTGAATCCCTCCAGGAATTCAGCATCATATGTGTATTCAGATGTTGTTGGGAGCTTATACATGGTTTGGATATGCTCTGGTCTAAAAGTCTCGACCGTGACCCGTTGGTCGTTCATGATAGTTCTGGTGGGTAGATCTATGTGATCCAACGTCCATCGGATCATGTCATAATATGGGAGCAACCGTGGTCTGGTTGCTACCCGGTGCATTCTGGATTGCACAACTATCTTGTATTTAGTGTTCAGGTCATCCTTTTCGTTGTCGTCGGAGTCTGAATAATTCACCAACTCAGATTGCAGAATATCTGAAACAAATGACCAGCTAGGGACTGAGCCGCCACTCCGGGGTGAAGTATCGACGACATTGTCTGAGCCCTACGTTGCAATCTCGACATTCGTCTTTGCTGCTTTCCATGGAGCCATAGCTGAAGCTTGCGTTTTCGCCCTTCTGCGATAGACCTGTGTATACATGCAGAAATTAATTCACTCGGAAAATGATGAGCTCTGTGTGTTTATGAAAAATGTTTTCATTATAAAAAATGAAACTCCTGTATATATTTGAAAATTCAGTACTTTTCGGAATAAGTCTGTCAAATCGCAATTAGAAACAAATTTATTGCGTAAAATCCGATTTTATCTATTCATGGATTCACCCTAATTCTTCATTAATGTCATCAATGTTAGACGGTTTGACAGTGAGTCGGAGTGGGGAGAGAGATGGTTACCTCGGGAAATGTGCAAGCCTCGATGCGCGGGACATATCTCGCTTTATTTTAAATTATCAAAACTTAGCAACGTTAATAACTTTCTCGTTGTTCGCTGCATTGTGAATTTCCTTTTAACATTTTGAGTCCCCAACTCGCGAGATCGCGAGGACCGACTTTGGCTTAATTAACATTAATCGTGATTTGGAACTTCATTAATTTTATAATCAATTTATTTCGCCACATCGCGACTTCGGAACTTCGAAGACAAATTTCTGGGAGATTAGTACGCCGAGTCGCGAAAATGCGAGATGGCGATAATTAAGACTCAATTAAGGGGAGAAAAATCTTGGATTAGGTGATTAATTAATCAAGTTATAATTACGTCGCGACCTCGTGAGTCAGGATTTTAGACGTCGTAACTTTATAAAAGATAGTGTCGAGTGGCGAAACGCCGAAAACAGATTTTAACCAGGGTTAGCCTTATTGCTTTTAGTCTTTGACAAGGGTTAGCCCGAAAGAACCTCGTGTTCTCGGCTCTCGGAGCTGTAAAAATTAAAGTTCGAACTTGGCGAACGCCGAGGCGCGAAACCCCGGCGACGTCTAATCACTAGGTTAAAAGATTTTACCCTGGTTACCGTCTTGAGCGAAAATTTAAAAAAACTTCGTCGTTTCGTGACTCGGAACGTGTAAATTTATGAGTTATATTATCCGACCTGCAAGATCCCGAAGTAAAACAAAGGGAGCGACATTCTTAAGAAAGTGAACTTGTTTTGAGGGTAGAGAAAGCATCGTTGCTTAATCGACAAGGTCGCAGAGCTTTCAAAGTTTCGGGGGGGGGGGGGAATCAAAAGATCCTCTTTAAAAATTTTAAGTATCAAAAATGAAAATTGTGACGAGTTAAATACAAAGGCGGCTCCAACACCACCATTAGCTATGAGAATTTGAAAATTAGAAACTGGTCTAATAAAGCAATTGACATCCTCAGCGGCCCTGCAATGAATAAACTTATGGGTGCTACCATTGTCCATCAACACCACGACCAGCCTATGTTTGATGTAGCCCTTGATTTTTAATGCAAGTGGATGAGAAATACATGTGATGGCATGGAGAGATATGACAGGTTCCACAAGAGATGTGACTGGATCGAGGATGGGGGAAGTTGGTTGTGTGTCCTCTGATTCTGTGGCCTCACCTGGCTGGTTGTCCTTGGCGGAGGTGGTCGTTGACCCGTCAATTTGGAAGAACTTTTGTTCACGACATTTATGGCCTAGCAAATACTTTTCATCACAGTAATAGCAAAATCCTTGCTTTCGATGTTCAACCATTTCTGTTGGAGACACTTTTTTTACTTTCAAAGCTTGGGTCAGAGCAAGGGTAGCCCTTGGACGAGGGTGGTTGGGAACTACAAAATGAAGGGGTGGCATGAAGAATGGTCTCAACCTCCAATACTAATTTGCACGCCTGCAACTAGGTAACAGGATGGTGCATGCAAACATGAGCCTGAATGGCATCCTTAAAGCCACTGATGAAGCATTCAAGATAGAACTCATCAGATAAGCCATCAGTTCTGATAGCCAATTGTTCAAATGCGGTGATGAAGTCTACTACTGACCTTGTTTGTTTCAACTTGGTGAGTTGTCCCAAAAAATGAGATTCCCTATCAAAACGGGCACAGACTGCTTTGGTGAACATGGTCGAAGTTGGTTGCCCTAGATAGCATTTCTTATGCCATTGCCACCATGACATCGTTCTTGATCCACGTACAGAACCCCAACATGGAGTTTGGTCTCATCATCCTGAAAATCATGGAGAGAGTAGTGTTCCATTTTTGGGATACCCACCCGACAGGGTCTAATCCATCAAATTTGTGCATCTCAACTTTGGGCACCTTATTCCAAGAATTTGGAGAACCCCAAGCAGAGTGGGAAAGATGAGTATGCTCATAATGGGAAGAGTGAGGAGCCTCATAATGTTACTCTTAGTGCTTACCCTTGATGTGTGGCACAAGTTCATGGACTTGTTGGGTGAGTGTGTTCAGGTTCTTGGTGAGGGTGTCCAAGTTCTGGTCGAGGGAGTTCATGCGTTGGGCCATGTTTTCGGACATGTGAGTTACCTTAATGTCCAACTCTTCCAGGTTTTGAGAGCGAGTGGTAGGGGCCATTGTGGAGGCTTAGCTAGAATGATACCACAGCGATCAACACAAGATAAGGAATTTGGTGGGATAGGTGGTAAAATGAGGGTGTCGAGAAGGGGGGGTCGGGTCCACGAACAAAAATACGTTGAAAAGTGATAGGTACCACTGCAATCAAGACAAAGAGAGGAATCCAATGGTAGAGGTCCCAAATAAGGATCCCTGGAAGGGGGTCGAGAACATAGAAAAAAAAGGCATAAAAATGATAAGTATCAATGCGATCGGGACAAAAAAAGGAATCCAATGGGATAGGTCTCAAATACGGGTGTGGGCACACCCCAAACATTTTTTTTTACTCTTGCAGAGTTGTACTCCGAACTGAATACTTCTGCAGCGTCAGAATGCCCAAATTCTTAACAGTAACAAATGTGTAGTCAATTCACAACCAGAATGCGGAAGGTAAGGTTGCGCGGCCAGAAAAACTTGTTTATACCTGGTCTAATATGTTCCCTCGTGGTTAGGGTGTGCAGGGTGTCTATGGAGAAGGGTTTGCCCTGTGCTATAGCTCTATGATATACGTGCGGGGTCGAACAATAGTACTCGACCCAATATCTCAAGGAACCAACTAAAGAGGCTCGACCATACCCTTAGTCGTACTACCTGATAACCCAGGTACTAGAGTATCTTCCCAAGTGTTGTTCTCGGTGGCACTATAGCAGTTAGGCGACCAATCAGTTGATCTATGGAGGGTTTCAATCAGTTGATCTATGGAGTGTTTCAGGATATTTAGTCCAGTTTGTATACAGGTGTTGTCTGATGTGTTACCACTCGAAGGGGTACCAACAGGGGTTACAAGAGTGTCCAACAATGTGAGCTTAAAAACCTCTTGTATTCCCTGCGTGTATGTTTCTCCGACCGCGGATTTATGTGTTCAACGATAGATCTTTGTAGCTTAAAGACGTTGAAATACGTCTCTACACTGAAAAAATTTAACCACAATTCATGCCTAGGAAACAATGCTAATACCACTAGTAAGGTACCAGATGTAATATATTATGCAAAAACTAGAATATTTAGCAATTATCAAGTGGACAACAAAAAATTGAGACAACAATACCATAAATAATACCTTTATTCAAGAAAGCAATGTTCACTTGCCTCTTCGAGGGGGCAACCTCCAGCAAAGCAAAACTCTATTACAATAATTTCTCAAGACAAGCTTTCTCATACCTCCTACTCTTATTTATACTAATTATATCTTCTAAAGAACATTCTTAAGGAAGATCCTTCTAGAAGCGAAAGTTTTTATTTGGTCTTCTTACATTGACTTGTTCACATTTATTCAATAGGCCTTATGTCGGTCTTTATTACATGGAAAATATATATCATGCTAACTAATAACCAACTAAGAGAGGTTAGGATCAGATCCTAACAATGAATGCTAGTTCATGGAGCCTCTTACTGAATATTACCGTGTAATTTATGTTGTTGGTAATGTATGCATCTTCTTAGCATGAATGCTAGTTCATGGAGCCTCTTGGTGAATATTATCAAATCAAAGTGTTTTGATGTGACTATTTTTCAAAGTCGTGTATTTTATAGATTTTAATCTCCACCATAAACTTTGCCCCAAAATAAATATCTTCTTAAAAGAAACTTCAAACTAAATATGCCTCGACTTTAAAAAACAAAGATTGAGAAATTAAAATATTTATCTTTGCATAGAGATCAATACCTTTTTTAATGTCTTTGATTTCTCACATGCAATCATAATAGGTTGACTCAAGGATTTCTAGCTCTGATAAGGTATTAAACCTTTAAGCACACAAGGAATACAAAAATAGAATATAAACAGAGTAATGTAAAAAAATATATGCTTTTATTTCAATGAAGTCAATTGATACAATGGGAGTGCTTCCCTTTTATGTTATCCATTGGGTAGTTGCATTACCTATACAATCTAACCACCTCATTAATAATCCCTTATTAATTATTCCTAACATACTAATATACTCCAAAAAGTCATTCTTTGAGGTGTTCACAACATGAACCCAAAATTAGGGTAATGTGCAAATTGTGTGTGTGTGGGGGGGGGCGGGGGGGGATTGGGGCGCATGGTACCTTAGAAAAAATGCACAGTACACAAATAACAGGAAAGTGTAAGGAAGCTATTTAAGAAATGAAAAATATGATAGATATGAGCTCCACATAAACATATAAAATCATTATAATTTTCTATTTCGTCTCACCACTTTAGTGTTGAAGAGGATCCGCTCTTTTGCCTATAATTATTGGGATGATTATCCCCAATGTTTTTTAACACCACCGATCATTGGAATTATTTGTTCTAAAGATCTCCATCTCTCCTTTGTGACTCATTGCAATATAATACCTCTTATACATTATTTGTTACATTTTTTACTTATTCTCCTCCAATATTTGAGGGTGAAGTCAATGGTCGCCATCTATTTCAATCTTATCTCGATTGTTTTTATTTTTATTTGATCCAATGTTTTTTCTTCTATAGTTGACTTTTTATTTATGCAAACACCTATGAAACATTTTTGCAATTTTTCAAAGAAATATGGTTGAGATAACACTGGATCACAAGAGACCTTCTACATTAAAATATAACATTGGGTCATGGGATTCATCTTTGTCAATGATCCAAGAAGTTGTTTATTAAGGTTGGTTGTTATTGATGTTAACCCTTGAAGAAAGTCTGGTAGTGAATTACGGTAGCACAAAGGTTTGGGTAATGGACCCAAGGTTGTTTCATGTATAATGGTATGAGTTTTAATATATTTGAAGGTAATACTATTCTATATGGATAGTACATGTCATTCCATTTCCGGTGGTATGTGGAACGTCACATAACTCTTCACGGTTAGAGAGTTATGGCCATGAGAAGTTGGAGAACCCAGGTTTGGGTAAAGGACCCAAGTTTGTTTGATGGATAATGGTATGAGTTTTGATATATTTGCAGGTAAGACTATTCAAAGTGAATACAAAGTGATGAGTACACTATAATTCAAAGTGAATACAAAAGAAATTATTTAAATAATAAATTTAATGGAGAAATTAGAAGTGGGTTAGCCCTAAAATAAGGAAAGTGGGCAAAGTGACCTAAAAGATGCTTCTAAGGAAGCTACTTGGAGAGTATAAATAAGAGGCAAGGCTCTCTCATTTTATAACACACTTGAGCATATTGAATATCTATAGATGACTGAGGTAACCAAAGGATATCTAAGCCGAATTTCAAAGGGAAGGTGAAGAAAAAAAAGGCTGGAATTCAAGGGAGAATAATTTTTTTTGATGATGTTTTCTAAGGTATGTTATTTACAGGCATCTCACCATTTTCGCAATAACTTTTTTTCTAGAATGATTTAGACTGTGAAATTGATAGGCCATTGAGGAAACATATCCAAGTATCTATGGTAAAAATTTCAACTTGTGGGTCGTTGTATGTTTGGAGTTACACTCCGTGGAAAATAGGGTTTGTGACTAGTCCTGAAACTAGTCTAAAACAGGGGTTTTGGGTAAAAACGTCATAACTTCTTCATAACAGATCCAAATTCAGTAAGACCAAATGTGTTGGTTAGAGTGCAGTCTATAGTATTTTGTGTAACATTTTCAGATCGATTCAACAAATATTTCATGTGGGGCACGCTCTACAAGGTCGCTCTCTAGAATAAGCCAAAATTCAGCAAGGTATGACATTTTTGCTATAACTCTTTTTCTGAGAGGTTCCAAGTAGCGACACCTGGAGGAATTGCATAAAACAAACTGAAGAACATTGTGTATTATTTTCAGATCTTTATTCATTACAGGCACATAGTTATGATTATTTCAAATTATGGTTGTTGACTAATCCCAAACTAGTCATGTGAGACTAAAGAAAAGTTTGATGAAATGTTAGTCTATTGTTGTGAAAGTTAAGGAAGGTTTGCAGGTATGTGATCATATACACCAGGTCTATTACAGAATTACAAATCATATTTGGATGATGAAATTGATGAGGGCTTTTGGTTAAGGTACATGTTGGGTACATGGTTGACACAAGTAGTTGATGAGCTGGCACATACATGAGGTGCATAGTTGATGATGTTGGTACATATTTATGAGTCATAGTTGATGAGTAGTTGGCACATGATTGGTACATACATGGTTGGATGCACTTGTTTGTGGTAGAGGTTGATTATAGGTTGTTTGGTATAGGTTGGTGCATGGTTGATGCACTTGTTTATGGTACAGGTTGATGCATGGTTGATGCATGGTTCAGGTTTATTGGTACAGGTTTACAACAGTATATCTCACAGTGATAGTGTGACAGTGATTCCATCATTCTACTTATACGTCAGGGCGGTTGGACGGGGCAAGGACAGGTGATTGTAGCCACCTTCCAGTTGTACCCGGAGAACATAGGGGGGTGTAGCCTCCTTCTAGTTGTAGCCAAAGAATAGGGGAGTTGGAGCTTTCCTTAGGTTGTAGCCTGAGAAACAAGGGGGTTGGAGCCTCCTTCTAGTTGCAGCTGGAAAACAAAGGAAGTTGGTGCTTCCAATGGATGTAATTCTTCAAGACATATAAGAAAAAGCATTATGTGGTTTTCTCCCGCTTTGGGTTTCCACGTAAAACATTGGTGTACTGTGTATGTGTATGATTGTTCATTGCTTATTTACTCTACAGTTATTGGATGATAATGCTACATTGATATAACAATTGGATTATATGGTTAAAAATGATTAAATTGCTCTATTACGGATTCACCCCCCCCCCCCTCTCAGTAATCCAACAGAAGTTAAGAAGGTCGTGAATGGTGGATCTTCACCCCATCAATAATATATGCAGACCACATTTCTTGCAGGGTTGATGTCCATTGGGGCATCTTGAAAAGTGAAAACAACGTGAACAATAGAGAATCAACCCATGAAACTTAATCAACAACTTAGGATTCATTGAGGGAATGGGGAAAAGAGGATGAGACAAAAAGGTGAAAGGTTGGAGATGGATGAGAATCTTTGCGATCAAGGAGATCTACGTCCCATAAACACTAGCGTGGTCTTCATAGCTAGTGTTAAAATTTGCAGCACCACTAAGGGAATATACATTCATAGGCAAACAAAAGAGGCATATCAACGTGGAGATTCTATCCAAGTCCCAAAGGTTGAATCCCCCCTACGAATGAAAGGATGTCAATTGTCCTAGTTCAAGTGAGAAATTGGCAAGAGAGGTACAAAGGTTACCATTTATGGGTCGTATGCAGATTTAATGCCCACAATAAGATTTGACGTGACACTTAAGCTAAAGAAAGGCATCTTTTCTACCCTCATTTCGCATATAAGCCTAAGGAAAAAGGATCTCTGGTAAAAAACAACTAACTGGAACTTTTCCCTCCTACCACTGTGAAATTAACACCTCTACCACCTTTGGAACTACTAGCCTCGACCTTCAATGTGGTGCTCGCTCTTTTCAAGGCAAGTTCCACCAATATCCCTATTCAATTATTTTCCATTTCTAAAAGAATCCCCCACCATGCCTAAAGCTCAAAAAGCCTCTTTAGAAGGGTCATTTACCCATTCTTCAAGCCATCACTCAAACATAAGTGATGTATTTTCTTCCTTGCCTCCCCCCTTTGTTGATAATCTCGCCCAAGTGGCCCTTCCTACTCTACAGTACTCATCCACCTGACAATTGAATAGTACCTGCTATGAGTTATTCACGCGAAACCAGGGAAAGATCGCATTTTGGACCTCTATACTAGCATAACACATTGTTCTTGACACGTACCATTTCCCATAATTCATAGAGTTATGTGCTACAAATTACAACTCTTCGAGCTTTGTCATCGTGACCTCAAACAACAAGCATGAAATCTTCGGTATTACTGACAAGACAATATCTTCTATACTTGAGACCCAACTAAGCTTGATTGTGACATCCCTCGAAGCATAGAGGCATAGATACCTTTCTCTATCTAACAACCAAAGAAAAAACCTGCTCCTAATATTATTTCATAGTCTAGGTCCTACACTAGGTCAATCCCCTCCCTACCAAACTAAGAACTTCCCAAAGTGGGTCTAAGAATCAATCGCTTTGTTCACCATCATCTTGGGAAATAATAATAATTCTAGCATAGATGAAGTCATCATGTCCCTTATTGACCTTTTTAGCAGTTGTCATTTCCCTTCTTTTTGTTATGCAAAATTCATCGCCCAAAACATGAAAGATTTTGTGAATTTCAAGAATGATAATATTTTTTTATGCCCCTCCTACCCAGCCTACATATTCATCTATTACTAGAGTAATTCCCTATTTCACTTGGGTCTTCAAAATTATCAAAATGGAAAACCTTCTAAATGTATTAACTAGATACCCTAGGTCAAAAAGAGTGACAAATATACCTCCATATTCAACTATGTTAATAAATTCATGTACACAACCTTCATAATGATAACATGTAGGGAACCATAGAGGATAGCTAAAGAAATTCAACACTATCTAAAAGTAAGTTCCAAACGTAGGAGAGGAAATTGGTTTTTAGGGGAGGATTTTACTATTATCGGGTTGTATGGGTTGGATTTGGCCCCTTACAAACTCCCAATGCTCCTAACCTTGAGGATATTTATATTAGAATATGTTATGTAGTGGACACAAATTGATGAAGCTCATTTTCTAAAATCGTGGAAAAAGATCCCTATGAAATATCCTATTTCCACGAGGGCTATGCATTCTCCAACAATAAAGGTGTCGAGAAGGGTGCTAAGATCTTAGAGGAAATGAAATTCCCCGTAGATATACCGTGGAATATGATCCTCATTTCTTCATATCAAAAATGAAGGGGAATAAGAAACCAAGGCCAAATGAACATGAGAGCAAGCCCCTAGAAAAAAAAGTTGGCAAACAAGAAGTTATGGATGTAAGTGAAGGCAATTATAGAGGCCTATGCAAACCCTACTAGAGCAATGTCAAAATCCTTTCCTTCCCCTTGTCTCAATAGATCAAATGTGCCATCCTTTTATACATTCTGTAGGGAAAAAATGTTGTGGTTACAAAGGCAATGATGAAATTTACAACCTTGACTGGGGAGAGAAGTATTGGATAACAACTTTAGCAAGCATAAGATAGGAGAACGGTGGAGGATGACATGATACCTTGGAGCCAAAAATGTGCCCTATGGCCAACTTCCTTAGGATGAACAATTTTCTAAGTTATATGATGAGATCCATAAGGATGAGGATAACGATGAGGATGAAGCAGAGAATGATATTCCAACAACATAGGCTGCTCAAATGGCCAAGCAAGGACAAGCACCTTTAGAAGCAATAGCTAAATTATCGAATCAAAGAGAATCTCAAGTATATGAGAAAGGTTTTCCCATGATACAATCCATGGGATATAAAGGTACTAGAGGACTGGAAAAATTAACAAGGGCACCTTCACCCACCCATTGTGCAACAAAGACCTAAATCCCTAGGGTTGGGAGCTACTATAGATGCTCCCATTACTGAGAAAAAGGACGTGTAGTCCACCTTCACCTTGCAGTGGATAAGGTAGTAGAGTTCCACAAGTTAGTGGAGGATTTGAGCTAGGGGATCCCTGCAACAAATCCTACACCGCCAGCGTCTCCACAGTAGTAGTAGTAGTAGCAAGGTACATAAGAAGGGCAATGAGATCTAGCACAAACATATAATGAAGGAGATGAGACAAATGAAGAAGAAAAGATGGAGGAAATCACAAGTGTAGGTGCACCAGAAGAAGAACAAAGAAAGGAAGACTCCCAAAAAATATTAGAGGAAGAAAAGAGGAGAGAGAAAGTAGAGGAGGCTACAAGAAAGTTTGAAGAGGAGGAATAAAAGAGAAAATGTGCAAAGAAAGTTGCAAGATAGTTTGTAGAGGAGAAACAAAAGACAAAATCTATATAAGTTTTTAAGAGGGCTAAAAAGGAGGTAAAGAAGAAATAAATAGAGGATGACCAAGAAACTAAGAAGAGGAAGCGGTAAAAGCAACAAAATGGTGGGATCAAGGGGATTTACAAAAGGAGGAGCCAAAGCATGCCAACAAAATCTAGTATACCAAAAGGAGTTAGGGGTTAAAGTTCTTCAAATGCCACTGAAGAGTCCCTATCCCCATCCAAATACTTCAACATCATCTCCCTAGCAATACCAAGAGGAATTCCCAGCACATTAGATGTTGGTTCTCAAAAAACCATCTCTAATCCCTCTTGGCTAGATGTTGTCCAACCCTTGGAGTTAATAGATCCCTTTTATCTAATTAGGGAAGACAAAGAGAAAACAATGACCAACAAAGATTCCTTACCTTCTTTAGAACTTGATGTTATCTAATTAGGGAAGACAAAGAGAAAACAATGGCCAACAAAGATTCCTTATCTTTTGTAGAACTTGATGATCCTATTGCTCAGCCCAACCTCTGCCTAATGTATGATGACAAGACTGGGGAATTCACCATGATTACTTTAGATCATGTGATCTCAAAGCCATATTCAAAGCTAAGAACTAAGGACTAGAGGGCTTCTCGGGTCACGTTCTAGCCTCCCAGCCACCCCTTATCGATAACATTACAATGGAAAAGAGCTCGAGCAACATGGTGTATGATAAATATGCAAGCACTATATATGAGAATGAAAACTTCAAAAGAAAATAAAAGACTATCATTACTAAAAATCATTATCTGTTAGCAAAGGCGAAGGCTCTGGAGATTGAGAAGAGACAACTTGAAAGTACATTAATCTTTGCAGGAAAGGATAAGAAGGCAACTGAGGAGGGTGTCTCAATTCTACAGGAGCAACCAGAAAAAATCAAAAGGCTTGAAAACACTAAGACTGCATTCGCACTCCCAATGGTGAAGTTGCTATTGGAGGATAAGAAATAATTGGCAAAAGAGACTACTTTCCCAAGTAGAGAATACCACCCTAAGCATTAGAAAGCAATGCCTGGATGAAAAGGTGGCCACACTAGAAGAAGAAAACATTGAAACCAAAACACTAAAATCCCAATTGGATGAGGCACAATAGGAAATCAAGACCCTGTAGTTCAATATCACATGGAGCAATCAAGGAAAGATCCTCGAGCCCTTGTTTTCATCCAAGGAGAAAAGGAGATGTCTTTTTACTTTATTTTAATATGCTACATGCTTCACACTCTTAATTGTAATCTGATGGGCTTGGTGAAGACAACAAAAGGTCTCCTAGAATACTACTGGTCAGAGGAAGTAGAGAACAGCATAAGAAGGATCATGGAGGTTTATCATGTCCCTCATATTTAGTTAATCAAACTCTATGTCCACTCGAAGCAGAGGTTGTCATATCTTGTTAATGTTCAAATACGTTGTCATATCATGCAGCAAAGATCAATAAATCCCAAGGAAATTCAGCACATAGAACTTGGACATTGCTTGTAGTTATAATAGGAGGGACTGGCCTTCATTGAAACTATTGTGTAGTAGTGTTCCTCTAGCTTTAAAGGTTTTTCTTTCCAATTCCATTTCAATATGTTTAGTTAGATGTATCAAACTAGTTCTGCTTCGATCCACTACTACTGCTGCCATAGTTTTAGTTATATGCTAGAGGCCTGGGATATTTGACAATTTTATTTTATATAAGATAGTTCTACTTGAGAGTTTTGTTAAGGGACTTGTGCCTCACCTTGGTTCAGGCTGTCAATTAGCAGGTTATATCATCATGTACCACTATTAATATCGTACAAATGAAATTTTTTAATCAATTACATAAATTAAGAATATGGACAAAATCCAAATTGAATTTGTCCACCCAATAATAAGGAACAAGAACCCAAGGCTAATAAAAATAAGCATTATTGCATCTGTTTATTAGTTGCAATTAAAACTGTAACGCATTCCTTTTTCAGATATTTATATACATTCATTAAATGTGCATAAATTCCTATAACTTAGCATCTCAATATAATTCATATACTCAAGCTAATTAAAAGTAAAAATAATGATCACACTAAATGGTAAAAGAAATATATTCCCTGAAATACATATACAAATTTAACATAGAGATGTTGCTACTACAAGAGGGATTGAGACAGTGGAATGCTGGGACAAATGTTGAAAGACTAGATCAACTTTTAACATGTTTATCCAAAAAAACCTTTGCTAGATTACTAAACCTGCCATTGATTGATCTAGCAGCTTCATATTTCCTCATAACCTCGATAACTTCTGGTGTTAAGATCTCTACAATTGCAAAGATACAACCAAGAGACTCAAGAACCCATTGGAAGAGAAATAATGATCATTTCCAAACATATAATGCCATAATAGAAACAAATGTTGAACGAAACAAACCTGCCTTTGTTGATGGAATACAAAGGTAATAGAGAGCCGCAATTGCTGAGAGAACCTGCTCAAGAAGCAAAGGTAACCAGTCATTGAAATAGCATGCTTTAAAAACAAAATATGGCACCTTCTAACTAATTGACATATGCAACGAGCACATATCTCTAAGCATGGGATGCATACCTATACTAGATTTGGCTCAACAACTTTGATTAAAAAGACTTAAGACGCTGAACACTGAATTCACACACACAAACCCTTAAAACACACTGAAAATTGACTATAAGATTGCAAAACACACACCTAATCTATCTAATGTTCAATCAAGGGCACAATAGAAGGATTGAGCTTATATAAAACTTAGCCCTAGTTTACAAGACTCGTGAACAATCAACATACTCAAACAACCAATGTAACCAATGCTACAATCAGTCAATCGTACAAGACCAATCATCATAATCAAAATGCCACTATAACCAACCATGTAAGCGGTCAACTCTACAAGATCTCTCCTTGCACTCAACTACCAGAAAAGACATGAATGTTGCTCACTAAAATGAATAACATTCCGGCGTACTTCTCAAGAAGAAAGCAAAAAAACCAAAACTTTCATGAGCAACCTTCGAAATACATCATCCATCCATAACTCAACACTATCAGCATGAATATCTAGGCAATGATTAAACTAAATATTAAATGCAAACATAAATTCAAATTGTAAAAACATTACCCAATCAGCATATTTCTCCTGCTATTCGGAAACTGCATTAACCATTATCACCTTCTCATTGTTCGAAAAAATCATCCTCTTCCAAAACCAGAGGTTGTCATTTATGTTGCACTAATATTTCAGCGCATTGTTACTCTTGAATGAACTTCTTCACAGGCTGGGAAGGTAAGCTCTCTTGTTGATTATGTTCTTCATGGTTGATGTCTTTCACCTCCTCACATTCAAATTTGAAAGCATCACTAAGAAAAGACAAGATGTCAGGATTTAAGCTAAGAAAAGACAAGAGTTTGGGACTTAAGCTTTCTTCTTCTTAATCCCGAAGTCTCTATAATATATGGGATCATCAAGACTCGAGAGGCATATCATCAAAATCATGACATTTATAAGCTTCCTCATAATCCTCTACTTCCGAGTCAGATGTCGAGTCAGAATTAGGAGGAATATTATTAACAGCTTCTAAATTATTCTCGAGTTTATCGACAGGCACTCACATTGTTCTCCATCTTCCTCTCCATAATCAATATTAAATATATTTGCAAGTTGTTATCGTTCTATTTCCACAACTTTATCGCAGAGAATTTGGAAATGATTCATCATCTTGCTATATGTCTCAACCATCTTATCAAGCATCTTAGAAATCAAATAAACTCTATGTGCCATCAAATTTGATCCCTAGTGGAGTCGCCAGGTGAGATGTATGCTCTTCTGATTGATGTTGCTCACAAATATACATGTATCTGGAACTACTGATCAGAGAGAACCGATCTTCGCTCCCCGACAACAGTGCCAAAAATTTTAACACTTGAAATTATCCAATGAGGAATCAGCCTCAAAGTATTTCGAATGAACAGATTAGGGAAGGTGCCCCTATCACCAGCACAATCCCTCTCACTTTGAAATTAGGAGCTTGCTAATCGAATGGGGGTGTCCCTAAAGAAATCTCATTGATCCAAAGATCGAAAATCTGCAACTAAATACCTTATATCAACGAATATGAAACACAAATCTTGTCATGTACCCACCCCCTTTTGTAGCCTTATGGAGGAATAGAAGCACCTTGTTTTGTCTTTTCTATTGATCCTAGCCCTTCAAGGTTACTCAATTCCCTTTCCATTCGAATTAATCCCCTTTCAAAACTCTTATAGGGTCGATTCGAAGGATCTTACCTTGGCTCATCCGAATGCAATACATACTCATTGGGCTGCATTCGAATAACCCATTGGGCCACTTCGAATGATCCCATTGAGCCTCTTTCCAACATGCGCACGACAAACCATCGGCCACTTTGAAAAGATCACAAAACACCAAGGTCATTGAGCCCCTTTCAAATAACCCATTGGGCCTATTCAAAAGATCATATCTGGTCCTTTTTGAAAATGTACCCAATGAACAAGCAAAGGCCATCAGCCTTATCCAAAAGATCTCCCCCTCCTTCTAAGAATCTCTTCAATGGTAAAGTCATTGGGATCCTTCAAAAGATGTGCCTAATAAACCATTGACAATATTTGAAAGAACAATATTTGGATGCCCCCGATACACCGTTGGGCCAATTCAAAAGAAAAATATTCAAGAATCAAAACCCCCCATAGGCCATCAGGCCAATTCAAAAGACCCTATATAGGCCATCAGGGTGATTCAAAAAAACATGTTTGAATACCCCCCAAGAGGCCAACGGGCCAATTCGAGAGAACAACTTTCAAACACCCCCGATAGACCATCAAGCCAATTTAAAAGAACAAATTTCGAACCCCCCCAGATTGGCCATCAGGCCAATTCAAAATAAAAATCTTTCAAATACCCCTGATAGACCACTGGGCCTCTTTCAAAGAAGTCACTCTGAAATATATGGCCATAGGGGCATTTCAAAATATTGCATCAAGATTCTTTCAAAGATGTGCCCCATGCAAAAAAAATAGACCATTGGGCTTTTCTAAGGTTCTTCTCAACTTTGAAAAACAATAAGCAAAGGTCAAAGTCCTCATTCAAAGGTAATATTTTGAATTTCAACAAATGGGCTACGCCATCGAACCCTTTCAAAAGATTCCATCGAGCAATTTCGAAAGATTGGCACGACAAGCCATCAAACCTCTTTGAAAGATGCCATCAGGCACTTTCGAAGATTGGTCTGACAAGCCATCAAGCCTCTTCCCAAGAAGAGCCCAATCGAGCCACTTCAAAGATATTATCTCAAAGTACAATAAAGGGCTTTTGGCCCATTCGAAGAAATACTTTGAAGTAAATAGAGGCCAACCAGCCTAACTCGAAAGAACCCTTCGAAGTAAACAACCAAAGGGCCATATTGGCTACCATTCGAATTCAATACTTCGAACACACAAAAGGGCCTAGACTCAACATTGGTCACACAGGCTAAACACCAATAAACACAAACAATTCGAACTAGAATAGGCCCATGTCATCCAACCTGAATACATCACACAATGCCAAAGAGAATAACACAAATTTGAATGCAAATACACTAAGGTGGTTCAAATTACAAGGCACACAACCTATCAATGCAACCATCATGCATACATAAAACTCGAATGCAAAGGGTAATTCGAGCCAAAAAAACTCCAAGGCATTTTCAAATTCACCAACCAAACAGTTAAGCCACGCAACAACTATGCATGAAGACATCATACATTTCATTCATGCATTCCATACCAATTCATGCATAAGCAAATGTAGCTTTCATGCATTCCATACCAATTCATACATAAGCAAATGTAGCTTTCATGCATTTCAGTCATGAATTCCATACCAATTCTTACATAAGAAAATGTAGCTTAACTTTAGAATTATAAACAATAATTCAATATAAAGATGTAACACTTATCTTTTCAACACATTGGTCCAAGGAAACTCACTCCTAGCAAGCAATTTCCAACCCAACCATAGGCAATCCTTTGTCGATGCCACCCCCAAGCCAAGGTATGAAGCCACTATAGGGCGAAGGGCTAGTCCACGACACTTAGGCCACTCACCCACCCTTATTGCTCTTAGGATCAGCAAAACTATTCAACCCAGAACTCTCCAAGCAACACTACAGCTAGCCTAGCCATTGTCCAACACAACACAAGAAAGATCCTTCCCTTCTTTGTTCAACAGTCCCTCAAGAATCTTCTTCCCTCCATTGATCTTTCGAGTGTGAAGGAGGAGTCCATCATGCTATTTGCCTTCAAGATCAACTCAGTGGAGTCATATCTCGGCTGTTGAGCACATAGCGAGCAGCAATCTATAGGAATAATGGGTATAGCTTCCTATAAAACCTAACCTCTATGCTTCTCTCTGGTCTTCCATCTCTTTCTCATTTCTCAAGTTCATTGTTTTCTCTTCCACGACTCTACCTGGTCACTTACAGGTTCAAATTACAATCTACAACATAGCGTGGGATCACACTCGCAAATAGGATCCCCCGTAGAAAGGAACCGATCAAATGAATTGAATGGAATGGTTAATTCAAATTGCATGAAGAGAATGTACGAGAAAAGAGATAGTTTGAATATCAATTCAGTTAGAATCCCTATGGAGATGGAGTCTCTTACACTCCTCTAGACTTGTACTCAACCCCCATGCTCTCAAAACTAAGGAAGGTTGACTTTCCCACCAACCACCACTTGCATTCAATTATTGGTGGTTGGGATTTTTAATAAGGCATGTGGTGAAAAGATGAAGGTTAGGAGACTTAGGCAACTTAGAATTATTTCTCAACCCCTTGGACCCCCTTTCTTATTCCCCTCTAGCAGATTCATAGCCTCGCTCATGCTCTTTCGTAGCCAAACTTGGACCTTTATATTAGTTTTGAAGATAATATTTACATTTCTTGAGAATACCATGGCAAGTTTACCTCATGGTACATAGAAAGCACATTTATCAAAAATCTATGCCTAGATATTCACTAGTCAGGCCCTAGCCTTGAACTTCGGACTATGAAATCATACAATATATTTACATATTTTACTTATATATAGTTGCCACAAAATTTGGACCAATACACTCTAGGGGTCAAAATTGGAGACATTACGGATCTGTTACCCAAAGTTGCAGATCCACACACATAATCTTCAAATCTAAAAACAATTCTTCAAAATTTACACTTGAAACTTGTGAAAGATTTGATCATGTAGCATAAGTGACCGTTTACAGATCTCGACTAAAAGAATCCTAAAAACCAAATTGGTAAAGCCAAGGGAGCAAGGAGATTGGAATTGAATTCTCGTTGTCAAACATCTCCAAAAGGAGACAAGTACATTTCCATTAATCAACGATGACCATAGTCAATAGTTCTAATAAATTTCAAATACAAAGTCATCCCAAAGAGCAAAAGGGAACTTAGATTCACTTACAATGTTTTGGGGCTTGTTGAACCATGTGTTGAAAATAGTGTAATCTTCACTTGCAGCCATAGCCGAGCTTATATTGTATCATTGCTATGGGGAAATCATCTTATCTCTTGAGTTGTGTATAAATACCTTACTCTCATTCATTCAGGTGATCCATTCATTCTTAATAAAAGTGATTTGCCTAGGAGCATAATGTTGAGAAATGTAGCTCGAGTAAGAACTTCTTGCACGAGTTTAGTGTGAATGTGCAGGAAGTGGTTTGAAACATTTCATTGGTGACCGCCTTGGAAAGGTGGTGACTAATTCCATGCTGTAACTTCACTTGTAAAAAGTGAAAGTCTAATGCTTTGAAGTAGACTTAATCTAAGGGATTTAAATGAAATGTTCTAAAAGTTCTAGAACATTAGTGACTTACATTAAGATTTAATTATGTCGTACATCTCAAGATTGAGATAGGTAGCAACTAGGATTGAGGAGATTAGTTATTTCTCTCAAAGCATAAAGAGGACAAGATAGGACAAGTCAACCTCATGTGAGAAGAGAGCAAGAGAGCTAGAAGAAGGAAGAGTGCATTCAAGGAGAAGAAGAGTAGAATGTTTAAGTAACCAACAAGATACCATCATTCCATACAGGATGTACCACTATTGTAGTTGTTCTTTCTTTATGCACAGGTCGTATACCTTCAGATCTGGCCGTACACAATCTTTTATGTTTTCTTAAGTGTGTTTCACTGTTGAGGAGGAGCAAAAGAACAATTTTCTATCCAGGAAAGGTAGAAATAAAGCAAGTCATACTGTTGTAGTTGTACCCTCTTTTACACAGGTCGTACACTTCTATTTGAGGGGATTTTATTGAACGTACAGCTGTTGGTTCAAGTAGGCTGCTAAGATCACCTTGTAACCTTTGATCAAAGGAATGAAAAGTTGATTAGAAGGAGAAATCCCAGTATATGTGTTTTATTTCTTCTGCTGTTCATTTTCAGCTACTGTGTGATTGATGCAATGTTCGGAAATTTAATTTTCTGCTATTAAATAAATTATGTTTTTTAGTTATTTAATGAGAGAACATTAGGACGACAGTCACCTAGGGTTGAAAAATTTACACATAATCAAGTGGTGCAGTCTCTCTTGTGCTTGGGTTTCTCTCTCTCTCTCTCTCTCTCTCTCTCTCTCTCTCTCTCTAGGGGAGTGGTCTATGTTTCTCTTTATTGCAAAACTTGGGTTTGTGTTGGTTTCATTCAATTCTCTCACTGTCTCTTGTGAATCTCAACATGGTATCAAAGCAGCTCTGAATCTCACTTACTCAATTTAGCAACTAATTTAAAAGGTTTTTGGCTAGTAGCATTGCTTAAGGCTTCTTTCTCCCTACAAAACTACAATCTTTTGGATCATATATGCTTTTAGGGTTTAAACCCTCTTTCAAGCCTAGTGCCTCTTTTCTACAGTTTCCTTAGATTGAAACCCCCATCAAGGCCAATGCCTCTTTTTCTAAGGTTTCCTAAGGTAGGTTTAAATCATCCTTCCTTCCTTTGTTCTACAACAAGAGGTAGCACACTATAGTTTTTTTGCTCGAAGCACTGGTACCTATTTTTCTCTTGGGTCTATTGACGTGAACTTTGCTTATTTTCTACAGAGGATTATCCTTGTTGTTGTTAAACTTGATGGACTGCTAATTCTAGAGATACCAAGAATATGGCCAGGCATCGAAACTTCCTCTTCGATTACCGACAATAGCACAATGGAGATAAGATAAGATAAGATAATTGTATTATTTCCGACAAATGACAAGAAAAGTAGGTCAATGAAATTAAAAGATGCATCTTTGCAAATACAGTGTGGGAGTGCAAAGGCAACTCCTAGGTAATGCTAGAAGCAAAAGAAAAAGTGCAGCATAGATAAGTGTCTAGCTAAGCTAATCACTAGGTCTAACCAAAAGATCTATAACAGTGTCATGGGTGTAATGATACAATGTGAGTCTGAGACTGGGAAACTGGACACCTCGATGTTGATCAAGAGAGAGAGAGATGAGGATGATGTCGATGTCTCCTGGTCCTAATGATCGAGGGCAAGAGGCAACCGGGGTACTGACTCACTATCGAAGTCGTTGAGCACCATAGTGAGATATCGTTGTGCAATCTGAGGGGGCGAGGGCATATGAGCAAGGGAGCCACGCTTGCCTACCATCCAAAGTCGAAGAAAAGAAGCTCGAAATAGGACCCTAGCTGCTCCACTAAAGCATCACAGAATTGAAGAATCAATTGGCTGCATAAGGACAAAGGTGGAGGATAAGTAGTTGTTGTACATTGCTTTGAATGGACTTGCTCCATCTTGGATGCCTTTTATCCAAGGTGTTTTCACTATTAAGAAATTGAAATTTGTGTAGCTTTGGGATAACCTTGTGCAAGAATAGATTAGGTTGGAGGCTTGTTTAGCACAACAGAAGGGAGTATAAGAAGTAGTTTTCATTGGAAAAACAAAGAAGGGAAACAAGAAGAAAAAAGGTAAGAAGAAAGATTAGAGTCCACGAAAGAAAGACTTGAATAAAGTGAAGTGTTTCAAGTGTCATTGGATGGGGCATTATGCCAACGAGTGTCTGAAGAAGAAAGAGAAGGCCAAGCAGGTTGCAACAAATATTGTAGCAAGAGTGGATGAGGATTCATCCTGGCATGAGACTGCCTCCTCCATGGTCTCTTGTTTGTCTTATAACACAATATTAAGTGTTGGATGGTATCTGGACAATAGGGCATCGAGAGATATGACCTGTTACAACATAATACACTTTTATATAATGTACTCCAACTAGGAAAGAAGGATGCGCTACTTTATGGGGGTCCCACCAAAATGCAAAACATTTGAATATAACCTTATTACAAGGCAAAAGGGAGCAGCCCTCCTGGCCCTACATCTACATGTAGTCATGCATACATTAGCATTAGAAAAGAAAGAGGGGACACACCTCTTGGGCCCACCAAATGCTTGTTATAGGGTAATGTAGCAAAAGGGGGGCGCACCTTATACTGGGGCCAACTTCTCGAAGAAGTTGGGTGTCCTTTCTCATGCATATAGCTATTGTAAAATTGACTATTGGGGTTGGGACCTTGGCTATTTATGCAGCCCTTCTCTTCATATTAGAGGTTGTTGAATGGACTCATACAAGAGCTTTGGCACTTGTTTTCTAAATAAATTACAGTTGGTTGGTTATCTAAGCCGCCCTGAGGTTGGGGTTTGTTTTCTTATTGAGCTTTCTATGGTTTGAAGTCCTTCATCGAGGTCTTATGAAGGCTGCATTTTACTGGTATTATTATTTTAGCTTGAGAAAACCATACCATAGAAGAGTTTTCTAACTATCTTTCTCTCAATGAATGGTGAAATGCTTTAGAAAGTGTTTTTGGAATTTTTTTTCAGCTCATAATTTCTTTTCTGCTTGTCTACTCCAGCTTGATAGAATGAGTGAAGGATTTATTGTTGCCTTGAAGAAATAGTTGTAGGGTTATTGACCAGCTTGTACTTTGCAAGTGGAGCACCCTCGTTTACAAATCGACCCCCATTTTTTCTACCTTGATACCCCATTCGCCCCATTCTAGGATAAGGCACTAGTGTAGTCCTTTTTCGGCCTAAAATTTTCTCTTAACTCTAGTCCTGTAGCGGCAGAAGCTGAATTGGAAACACTACCTATACTTAAGAGCTTGCTGCTACAAAATCCAGCGCCCAGATTATCTCAGTTAGAAAGTTAGAGGGTGTTGGTCTATCCCCTCTCATGCACATTTTTGGGGAAAAAATCGTTGATATCCTAAGCACTAATTTGCATGAGCAGGTTTCTTCCTTTGTTGCACACTTAAAGTATCACATTAAAAATAAAAAAAATCTTTCCCCTGCATGGCTGTAACACAAACCTTAGAAATATACAACATTGCTTGTTACCCCCTCTCACATAGGGGTAACTAGAGGAGATCATGTCTCATGGCCCGCAATGAAGGCAGTGATCTCGATGATGATGATGATCAACATTTCTCATAGGCAACAGCCCATTATCCCTTCAGATGCCTCTCTCCTCATCAGCATAGCTCATTACACTTGATCAGCATGGTTCATTGGAAGAGGGTAGTCCAGCACATTATGAGGTACATTAGTCCTTGTTTCATATAAAGTGTCATATTTAATGCATTTGACATGTGAGTGAGGATCATGTGTTGAAGTTGGATAACGGATCATAAGCTCAGAAGTCATGTTTTTTTCCTTGTTTCACCTTAGTGACCATCATTAGTGTCTTAGTCTTGTGTTGTCACTCTTGGGGAGCAAGGGTACTATCAAGGCCTTTGATAAGAGTAACATATTGTTTCCCCCCCATACTTAACACTTTCCATCCTGGGGCCTTTGATAAAAGTAACGTATTGTTTCCCCCCATACTTAACACTTTCCATCCTAGGGCCTTCCGCAGTGTAGTAAACTTAGTAAACTTCGGGTATGGTTGTTACATGTACACCAAAAAGGCTCGTGGTTCATCCTCCTATGAGAATAAGGGCTAGAATGCCAAGGTTAATGCAGCTACTATAAAAAATAAAATAAAGGAAAGAATGTTACAAAAGAAAGAAAGAAATGTGGGATAATGAATGGCCAAATTTAAAAGCCAAAGGCCAGCTTGAGCTCTACCCCCTCGCTATGAGGTGATCATCCCTAGTCCTAATGCACTGAATGTATATCAAAATGAGAGGACTTCATCTCAGCAAGAAAGAAAAGAAAGAATAAAGTGCTTGAAACCTGAAAAGGGAACTTTCAATAAAATATCAAAAGGCAAGAAAGGGGTTTGGAATATTGTTGGCAACGTAATCTGTTAGGGTTACTCACTTGACGAAATATGAATAGTCAAGTAATAGAAACTGTCATCAAGAGTCCAAGAGACCTCTTGGAAGACGAATCCAAAGGTCGTATACATGTATTTAAATGTGTATCATATTAATGAAAATGTATTCCACGCTTATCTCCATTTTGCGCATTCTAACAATGGTATCAGAGCGCCTTAGTTCTGAGGCCTAATTATCCTATGGTAGTTTTCCATAGTTGAGTTTCTATCTCATTTATTCCCTTGGGGTTTTCATTCCAATCTGCAAAAACGTCTCTCTGCCTATCCTAGAAGCACACTTTGGTGTCATATCTGCAGAACTGTATGTCTGCTTGATTCCATGTGCGTTAGTCTGCCATCCTAGCCTCAAGTCTGTCCTACGTGTGAAAAATGTCTCTGCCAGTCTGTCTCTTTTGTCTACCAGCTAGTCTGCCAATCTACTCATTTGCATTAGTTTGCCAGTTTATTGTTAGGGTTTCTCACACGCCTCCCTTCACTCTCATGCAACCTCTCATCGTGCCCAACTATGGTAATCCATCTTTCGACTCTCATAAATCCTAGTATCCTATCGTCTCTCTATCATATCATCTCTCTTTGTTCGCGCCCCTCCTGTTCTACAACCATAGCAGGAAGACTCTCTAAGTTTTTTCAACGATGGACGATTGCACAATATATGTAGATTGCTTGCATACCCTCCTTTCCTTAACTTAGCAGTTAAGTATTTACAAAACCCCTTGACCGAACTGGACCAATTCCCGACAGATAGAGAAAAGACCATACCTACCTTTATCGTATCGGGGATGTCGTCGACCATCACCCTTCTAAAAGCCTTCTTCTATGTGTCACTCGGGCTTCACTATTCCCGCCAATTGTATATTGCCTTCATGTTCATAAACTATTCCTCGAGGACCACTTGCTTGATCAAGCTCCTCGACCAACTTGATCAAAAAAGCCACTAACCAACTGGCAGTTTTGGGATGACCACAAACCAATTAACGCTCGCTTGTTACTGCTCAATTGATAGGACTTCAAAACTTGAAGCTTGCCTATCAATCACTGATGTTATTCCCCCCTGTCAGGTACAAGGTGAGAAGATGCAAATCTTTCCACTGCAAGAGGTGTCAATACTCAAGAATGAATTCTTCGATATGACCAATATATCTTCTTGATTGTTGATGACCATTGCCAAGAAGTGAACCACACATAGTGGTTCTTTACACATCTTGCAGTGGAAAGATTTGCATCTTCTCACCTTATACCTGACAGGGGGGAAGAACATTAGTGATTGATAGTTGGGCTTCAAGTTTCAAAGTCATGTCAAGCAAGCATGATTTGGTTTGTGGTCATCACAAAACCACCAGATGGTTTGTGGTTTTCCTTAAACCTCCATTTAGTAGAAGACTTTTAGCTTCAAATAGACAAAAGTTTGATTAATAAACCTCCATTCGAAAGCACTTCCAAATAGCAGAAGATATCAGCTTACATGAGCTTCTAGCTAACTTAGAAAATGTTCCGAGAACCACTGATCCTTAGAGCCAAGTTCCAAGGTTTGTGGTCTTCCTTAAACCACCACCTCCATTTAGTAGAAGACGTCAGCTTCTACTAGCCAATTAGTTTTTTGTCATCCCAAAACCACCAAATTCAAAGAGCATATTCAACCATTGGCAGTTGTCCACTTCCAGGTTTCAACTGTCTTCTTCGACTCACATACACCCCTTCAGATTAAGGGGAGGAATTTTGGAAACATAATCGATTAGGGTTACTCGACGGAATATGAATAGTCAGGAAATAGAAACTGTAATCGAGAGTTCAAGAGACCTCTTGGAAGATGAAATCCAAAGGTCATCTACATGTATTTATATGTGTATCATATTAATGAAAAAGTATTCCACACTTATCTCCATTTTGCACATTCTAACAAATACACACTGCCAAGGAAAGGGTATCTCTAATAGCAAGCGCTTCCTCTACAAAGGCGCTCATGGAAATGGACTAAGCACTGTACTTGTTATGAACATAAATATATATAAAATAGATATTCATAAAATAATAATTAATTAATAAATAATAACTATTAATAAGGAAAGGACGTGTTTCAAAGGACATGACTATTGGTTAAGGGCACCCCTACGTGGGTATATAAACAAGCCCTCATTCTCAATTGTATCTCATCTCATCTATTCATATTTTATACATTTATACATTATTTCTACATGGATTATTATGTTATATTCCAAGTATTTTGGATAATTCTTGTGTGAGCGAACTCTGTTCATCTCATTTGGTATCAGAGGTTTGTTTCTGATCCTGGCCATTGGCCTCACTTATTCATACTTTGTCTAATTTGGCTTTTAGCCAAACCCTATCTTATTAGAGTTTTTTTTATTGTCTAGTCATTGACCACAACTAGCCTTTGGCCATTCAACTTTCAAATTTCGTTGAAAAAAAAAAAAAGTGATTCCGCTGTAACTTTTGAAGTCCAGTGAAGACCATTCTGTTGCTATTTATAAAGACGGAGAAAATAATTGCACTGCAAATTTTTAAAAATTTAAGTCCATACATTGAATTTTCCGTTAAGATAAGCTGCTAAACTTGGTATCATATCCCTATGCTAGATGAGGGGACTCTCTAAGATGGAAAAACTCAGTGAAGCAATGATGAAAAGACAGACACATTCACCTAAGTCTTTCATCCTACTCCCCTAAACTCTATGCTCAGGTGATGAAAAAGGATCCCTCATCCAAACTGGCAATCTAGGCTGACACAAACATTTGGCATGAGGCCACTGACAAGTAGAAAAAGGCTTCTGAAAAGCACAAAATTTCTGGAAAAGCAGAAGGTCCTCCTAGAGAGCAGAAAACAAAGCAAGGAAATGTCCTAATCTAACACAACTCAAACAACATTCTGGAAAAGGGAAAGTAGGCCAGTGAATCTAGTCTAGACTGGAAACTAGAAAGCAGCTAGGTAATCTACACTCGGCAAAGAAAAGTGATCAAAATGGAAGAAAGCAAAACATCTAAACTAATGCCCGCAAGTACCCAAAAATGTTGAAGGACTTAAACCCTTCAATGGAAAAAGTGTTTAAGACGCTACCCATTGACAGGCAGCTGCATGACATCACCATCCAAATTGGCAAGTTGAAAGGTGTTGGGCCCCACTGAAGCTTGGACACTGAATGGACCCAACCATAAACTATCAAATTTATTGTGATCTCCTGATTTCTCCCTTCTCTTGTCCCACAGCAAGACCAAATCACCAACATGGAACACTTTTCCTTTAGCTCTCTTATCAAAGGATTTATTTACCTGTCTCTGATGATCAATGAAATGTGTCAAAGCCTATGATCTATCCTCCTCAAGCTGAACTAGATCATCAAATTGGCCATGCAAGGCCTCCTCATCTGTAGTGAACTCTCTAACCATCTTGTGGACTAGAATCATCAAGTTAACTGGTAGGACTACATCAACACCATAGACCAACTCGAAGGGTTCCTTACCAGTTGACTGCTTCTTTGTCACTCTGTCAACCCACAATGCATACTTGAGACTGCTATCCCAAGCTCTCTTGTTTTCTCCGACTGTTCTTCTGATTATCCTGATCAAGTTCTTGTTGGAGGATTTTGCCAGTCCATTACCCTGTGGGTAGTAGTTAGCCAAATGGGCTAGAGTGATACCAAACCTCAGGCAGAAAACCACCAACTCGACTAATCTGAATACACTAGCGTTGTCAATCGTAATCTTCCTCGAGACTCTGAATCAGGTGAGGAAATTCTCCTCCATGAATTGAATAATAGCAACAAAGGATGATGTCCTAAGCGGAATGGATTCCACCCATCTAGTGAAGTAATCAATAGTTGCCAATATCCAAGAATGGCCAGCACTAGAAACCTGTGGAATCTGTCCAATAAAGTCTAACCCCCATTGTTGGAAGGGGGCCTCTATCACAACTAGATCCAAGGGCAAGGCCGGCATTCTCTACTTGCCCTCAAACCTCTAAAAGGCTTGCACACGTGGATGAGAGTATGAGTATCTATGAATAGAGTCGACCAATAGTATATGGCACGCATAATCTTATGGGCGGTGGTCCTACCAGAGAAATGACCACCACATACCCCCGCATGCAACTCAGTCATGATCTGATGTGTCTCATGCGGTAAAACACATCTCAAAATCATCCCATGAAGGCTCCTCCATCCCAAGCGACCCTGCCAAAAACAATAATTGACAACACAGAGCTGCAGAGATCGCTTATGTGTCTTAGTGAAGTTAGAAGGACATGAAAAATTTTGAAAGTAAAAGATAATGTCAAGATACCAATCGGAAACTTGCAAATTATCATAAATAAAATTTACCTGATCAATTACCTTAGGTTCCAAGTCCTTTTCAGTCATCAACGCAGCTAATCCTTGGCCTTTAATAGTTTTAGCAATTTTTACCTCCTGATCATACTCTTGTATTTTGGTCATCCACAATCCTTTGTTTCCTGAACACTCCTTTTGAGCCAATATATCTTTCACTTCAGGAAAAGGGACGTATGCTACAATGTGTGAGTTCAAAAAATAAGGCCTGAAATGGGCCAACCCTTTGACCATAGCATAGGCATGTTTCTCCATGGGCTTGTTTTTAAGCTCAGATCCCTACAAGGACCTGCTCATATATGCAAAATCGGTTTCTCATGCCCATTTATGTTTTTCTGCAATAAAAAACAAGCAATTGTCTAATCAAATGCAAAAGAAAATATCTGAAAATCACGTGCATAATTAGGACTAGCTAAAGTAGGAGAGTGAGAAAGAGCCTGTTTGATGCTCTTGAAAGCTTGCTTCACTTCCTCTCTCCAAACCATGTCATGCCCCTTCCTCAGCATATCTATGATGGACTTTACGATCTCTGCAAAGTTGGGGGTATATCTATGCACGAAGTTCACTCGCCCAAGAAAAGATTGAATACCCTTTATAGTACTAGGCAAAGGAACTTCTTGTATGCCACTGACCCTTTCAGGATTGATTCGCACTCCCTCTTTTGAAACAATGTGGCGCAACAGTTTGGCCTCAAACATACCCATGAAGGACTTCTTGGGGTTGAGTGAAATGCCCAACTTCCTACACCTGTCAAAAGTAGCACGCAAATGAGAGATATGATGAGAACTCTTTTTAGAATACACAGTTATATCGTCCTGATAAACAACTATGAATTTAAATAAAAAATCTTTAAATGCATGATCCATAGCTCGTTGGAATGTTGCACCAGCGTTTATCAGGCCAAAAGGCATCTTGATGTAAGAGTAAGTGCCCCAAGGAGTAACAAAAGCGGTTTTGTGGCGATCCTTCACGGTCACTGCAACCTGGTTGTAACCTGAAAATCCATCAAGCATGGACATCATTTTTGAGCCTGTAACTGTCTGCAGTATGTGGTCCATGTTGGGCAAAGAATAGTTGTCTTTTAAGCATGCCCTATTCAAGTTCCTGAAATCAATGCATGCTCTAATCTCCCCGTTCTTCTTCCTCACTGCTACAATGTTTGACACCCATTCAAAATACAGATCTGCTCAATGATTTTTGCTTCATATAGCTTTTGCAGCTCCTTCTGAATGGTCGAGGCAACTTTGGGGTTTATGACTTTAAGTCTCTCTCTGAATGGTTTGGCATCTGCTCGAAGAGGGGATCGCATGGTTAAGGACGTTCTAGGCAAAAGTTTTCAACTCGTCATATGACCAAGCAAATACATCCTTGTACTCATGGACCAAACTGACGATCTCTTTTCATTTTTTCTCTATGCATGCTTTACCTATCTTGATGTAGCGAGGAGACACCTCAGAACCCACATTTATGTCATCAACCTGCGAGGAAACATCAGTTGTATCAATTTTCTTTATTTTATTCAAAAACCTATCTGATCTATCAAAAATATTCTCAAAAGGAACTAAACCAGCAGGTACATGATTAGATCTCAACTGAATCAATGGAATCTCCTTCCCATCCTGCATCTCATCAATCAAACAATCAGAAAAGTATTTCTCACAATGCATAAAATTTAAAATTTTCTCTTCATTATCAAAGACTTGCAGAGCAGTAATGTTATCAGGAACATGTGGGTGAAAAGATACTTCGACTAGATGTTGGATGTAGGGATTAGCGAGAGTGGGGTCTGTTATCCCCTATCCTAGGGATAACTAAGGAGATTATGTCTCGAGGCCCACAGGTCCTAGACATGGAGTATCGAGAGCCATATTGACTTGGACCTGGCCCTAGAGGGCCCATTCTTCTTCTTCAGTGCCTCCATTCTGTCAGCAGCAGCAGCATCCATCCCATCGGCTTGGTTCTAAAGTAGCAGTGGGTCTTGCTCCATGAAGTAATGAGTCTTGGTATCATGGTATGTGTCACTCTGATTCTCAAAACATTTGAATATGTGCATTTAATTCTCTTTTGCTTCATGACGTGTGCTTGGACTTTATGCCTTTTGACTTGTCCATACCTAGGGGGGATGACAAAATGCCCTAGCAACTTGGTTCCCCTAAGAGTGAGTTGCCACTGGGTGGGTTTATGAAAGGTCATCGTCCATTCCTACCATACTTGTCACTTTTCATCATCTTCCCTCTCATCTTTTCCCTACATAGGTTCAGGCATTGGGTTTGCCAAGCTAGTAAAGGGTTGTACCTTGCCTTGTGGGAAGAAGGGGCTAAAGGCCCAGAGGGTAAAAGTAGCTGGCAAAAGTTAAAAGCCAAACAATCAAACCTTGAGACGCTTCGCCCAGGGACCCCGAGAAAGCAATAAAGGGCTTTTCAGCAAGAAAAAGGGGGGACTCATAAAAAGATAAAACTCAAGACCTAGTTGGTGGATAGGGGCTCCATCACGAGCCAGCCTATTAGGTCCATGGGCATGTAGCGGTATGACACTACTATTCATCCAATCACCACGCCAGGGTAGTGGCTCTAGGTGGCATAGCCAAGAGAAAGGGGGTCTCATCACGAACCAGCCTTTTCATCTCCATGAAATGCTTGTGGGTAACGATGTCACCATTGGTCACCACGCCAGGGCGATGTCCCCCAGCTATTCTCTTGAAAGAAAAAGCAATAAGATAAAAGTAAAAAGGCATTGAATGGGCTAGGAAACAATTGCATCCATGCATAGTTTTAAAAACCGGTCTAACCGGAACCGGAACCGGCCGGTTTGACCGGTTTGATGGTCGACCGGTTCGAACCGGTC
>ML780977.1:3334377-3348772 GCA_009831015.1 Picea engelmannii | reverse complement strand
ACAATCACAACTCATGAGCTATGAGATTCTTCCATCTACGGTTCTAGTATCTACCCTATGGCTATTTTGTATTTTTCATTGGCATTCCCACCTATAGTATCAATGACTCTAACTTAGTATGTTATTTGATGTTGCAGAGGCCATATAGAGCCTCATTGATTATGTATTTATGTTTCGATCTCTAGATATGTATTGCACTTGGTGTCGTTTTGATATATTCACGAGCATACTTTGGATATGTTGTCTCTAATTGTCTCTAATGCTTTGGAAACATGATTTAAAATCTTAAAAATATATTTTTTTTCGTTAAAATTTAAATATTTTATGTATTTTTTTAAAAACCGGTTCATTGAAACCGGTTCGACCGGTTTATTACCGGTTCCGGTTCCGGTTCAGGTTGGACCCTCGACCGGTTCCGGTACCGGTTTCGGTTTTTAAAACCTTGCATCCATGACAAGGTGCGGCTCACCCTCTTCAGAGGCACCCACAGGTAAGACCTACATTTCCCTGTCATCACTGCACCCCTTGCCCAAACATCCTCCACATCATCTCATGCACTTACATGACCTAGAAGAGTCTTCACCTGGAAACACCCCACACCTAAGGAGAATTAGCCCAATAGGACTACCTGGAACCCTCTCCAAACCTGGCTTGTAGAATAGCATAACGTCTTTGAGCACTTGTCTTGGAAAAAGGGGGTTTTATGCACATGTTTGAGTAACTTGATTATTAGATGTGATTGACATTGCTATGATCCCTGTGACTTATGAGCCCATGGAGGGCGTACTTCTTGTTGCAGGACCACGCTCGATGGACAGGTACATATGGGGAGATAATTAGCTCGGACCTCCATAGGGCTAAAAAGCCCACCAGATGGATGCGAGACCCCAACCAGGGGCAGACATATACCAGAGGCTTGCACCGGAGAGAGAGGAGGAAGTTCCACCAGAGACAACTGGCAGGCCTGGACCCAGGGGGGTCTTGCTTTTCCCCTTCAACGTTGGCCTTGGAAGGCCATGATGTCACCTTTGTGACCCTTGACATCACCCAGCGTCAGATGGACATTATGGAGACAGTTGTGTGCCAAGTGGCACATGTGGCATGATCCGGAGGCCTTGGAAGGCCTAACGTTTTTCTCCTGGAGGCCAACGTCTCACTTAGGAGGCCCAACGTCAGTCGCCTCTTTTGCATGTTTTAGGGTTTTAATTTGTCGAATTTATGTGAAAAACTGGGTATTTAATGTAACTGGCCATGTCGGCCTTTTTTGACCTAATTTGTAATTAAAGGTCATTTTGATTGAATAAGTAAGGGAATAATCCCTTGTATTTTTTCATCATTCTTTCACTCACACAAGTGAGGTCTAAAATTCAGCCTCTTTAAGGCTTATTGGCTGAAATTAAGTGATGTGCAACTCTTGGAGGAGGCTTGTCTTGGTGTATTTTGGCATTTTCTTGGTGGAAAGTCTTCGACTAGAGCATATTGCTAGATTATTCTTGATGAATGTAAGTGAAAATCTGCAATTCTTCTTTCTTTTGAATGGTTATAGTATCTTTTACTTTGCATTTACTAAGATCATGAAATTGCTAGTGTAAAACCCTAAAAGATTAAGCACATGTTATTGTCCTTATCTCAATAGTTATCCACCTACTAGATTTTGCTAGAAGACATATCCATTGAAGCATGTGCTAAAGCCCTACCTTTGTAGCACTCTAACATCATTGCTTCATCAAGATTTTATATATCGTAAGCTTGAGCTAAAGAAGAAGGAAAACCGCTAGGGCCTAGGGTTACCTACTTCCTAGTAGTCATTTTACTTCTAGGGTTTGGTGATTGAGGCCTTAGGTTACCAACACCTCAATTATTCTCCCTCTTGTCTTTAGTTCACACATTATCATTTGTTTCCTTCAAGATTGTTGCTGCAAAAAGTAACTCCATTAACCCTAAAGACATTGGTTTATACCTCATACTTGGTTGATTGATGAAAACAACCCCCAAACCATTTACCTCAAGCTATTTGCTAACTAATCCTAACCCTAGATTAGACTAATCTACTAACATTCTTGTTGTTGTTACAAAAGTAAGCTACAGCCATATATTGCAGCAGTAAAAGCTCCTAAAAGCAATTGTTAAAGTTGATTTTTACATTGCCTTCTTAGCTTCTAACAAGTGCTAGCATATTGCTAATTCTAGGTTGCCATTTTGGGTCATTTTGAAGTTTATTCAAGGCTTGATTGTGAAGCTATTAATATATATACATTGCTGTTATAAATTTCTGTTTGGTTCATCTTATACATCAACTTATTGCTTTTATTGAAAGTCCAAGGTTTTACGAAGCTCTAACATCAATTGTTACTTGCAAAATAGTGATTTCTTGTTGTCTTGTTCTGGGCAGGTACACTTAAGCATATCTTTGCTTCATATTGTTAAACCTTTGGGACTTTCTGATCAGTGTGACTTGTGAGAGGGGAACAACTTTTCTTGATACCATTACCTTTGCCTTCTCAAACCCCCAGGTCACCGGGGGCGTCTCCCCCAGGCTTTCACCCCTAAAGAGAAAGAGGTGTCTTATTTAGGTGACAGTGATAGAACAACCTCCTGTTACGCCAATTTACTGTTCACTTGCCTTTGGTTTTTGGGCAAGTACAAATTGTGCGATAACAAGGTCAAACAAAATGGTTGACCTAGCAAGGGAATCAGCTTCCATATTTATCTCTCTACCAATATGAGAAATATTAAATGCATCAAATAACTCAATCTCATCCCATACCATGTTCATGTACCTTCTCATGGGCGGATGTCTCGCTTCGCATTCCTTGCGTACCTATTTCACAATCAGCTCGGAATCTCCCTCAACTTAGAGGGATTTCACCCCCATTCTCCTCGCTTTCTTCAAACCTAGCAAAAGAGCCTCATACTCGGCCATGTTGTTAGTGCATGGAAACTCTAAGCGATAAGAGGATGGATAAATCATATCATTAGGTGCAGTGAAAAATATACCTGCGCTAGCCGCAATGTAAGAACTAGAACCATCAAACTGCATGAGCCATACATGATTGGGTTTGTACTCTGGAACTGCAGGAATAGGGGGATCTACATCATCTGTAAGCATGTAGTTACCTAGATGCCCCTCCTCAGCCTCAGGTTCCTTGATGTCAGGATACATAAGGTCATTGTCTCCTATCTTTGGGTCCTCCACATTGTGGAGCATCTTCTGTTCTCTGAAGACACGGATCTTTATGTTGTCCTTCACCGGGATGTCAGCATAAGTCAAATCCATTTGCAGGGTTCCCCCCACATCTGTGCACCATTTACGAGACAAAAGCATCCCCCACTGAGTAGGGTAGTCAATGATCACCACATCCATAACCATGCGCCTCTATGGACATGCAAGCAAGCAAAAATGTAAGTCTTTGATAATACCAAGGCTTTCAACTTCTCTAGCATCCATAGATTTAACATTTCTATAAGGCCTAGTAATCTGCAAGCCTAACTGATTCATTACTTCTAATGTCATAATGTTAGTTGAAGCACCTAAATCAAGCATGCAATTCCTCAAAATTAAACCATTAATCTTTAATGACATGAAAAAAGGCATGTGATTTTTCTCTCGCCTGCTTGTCCCTAGGAAGATTTCAGGAATCTCATCATTGAGATTCGCTTCATCTACGGGACAGCCCATAAATTTCGAAATGGATTGTTGATAAGAAGGGTTCTTTGCCAACTCTTTGAGGGGGATAGGGATCTTTACCTTGGCTAATTTGGCCTCAATAGAGAAAACTGCAAAATCAGCTATATGGGCAGCAATATTACCTTGGGAAGCTGGCTGATTTGGAGCAGATTTACCTTGGGCAGCTTGCTGATTTGTGGTTGTACCGCTACTAGAAACATTCTTTGTTGGCTGCCCACTTCTATTTTGGTCAAAGAAAGAGGGGACATTTCGCTTGGGACCCTGTGGAGTTGGTAAGAGAGCTTTTTTGGCTTGATTTGTTTATTGGTTTGATGAGTAAGGCTCCCTGGAAGTCTGGGGATATTTGGCTTTGTTTCTTCTGACATACTGTCTTTGGAGCTCTTCTAACCTAGCCATGCGCACCTCCTTAGGTCTTTGGATTTCCTCTCTCCTAGCAGGCCATGCAGCAGGTGAATCTAACGTGAACCTGGCCTCCTAGTGAGGGGAAGAATCAATCTGAAAGACACCTCTGTTGTGAGACTGGATTTCTGATGAGGATGCATACGGGTGCTCTCAAGAGTCCTCCAACTCTTCATGGAGCTCTCCCGTCATGTTGACCATGTGGTCCTCATGACTATCTAACCCTAGGAAGACATGCACATATTGGGCAAAAAGCTGGCAAGTATCCTCAGGGTGAGGCATGTCACAAGCTCTACAGTAAGGGCTTGAGAAAAGTGAGTTTTTCCCTACAAAGTTCGCTCCTGGAGCTGGATTGGGATTTTTAGGGTTTTCAAAATTCCTATGGACCTAAAAGTTTCTCATCTGCTAATTGAAAGTCTTTTGGGATGAAGCAAGTGGATGGGAGGGTTTATCTTGGACACTAAGATTCTGGACAAGGTCTTGCAGCAGGCTAACAACTTGGGGATTGCTAGATAAGTCATCCTCCTCTTTCTTGGGTTCTTTCTTGAGCTCTAGTGGAGGGTGGGCGAGAGGTGGAGAAGGGGTCTGAGATGCTTTTCGGCCTTGTGGATCTAGCAGCTCTTGCAATGAAACCTTGGCCTAATTTGCAGTGACGAAATGCTTCTCCATCTTAAGGGCTTCTTTGAAAGCGCTTTCCAGATCATGTGGTTCCTTCTGTTTCAAAAAAACACCAAATAATCCATCAAAATGTTCAATATAAAAGTTTAGAGCACTAGCAGGATTAGGTCTAACAGTATGTGGAATCTTATAATATGTTTTCATAAAACATGAATTAAATTCTTCCATAGATTCGTTTTCATCTTTCTTAATCAAGGAAAAAGATTTAAGGAGAAAAGCATTCTCCTATTTGTGAGACCATTTGTTCATGAATATGTCATGAAAAGTAGTACAACCATCAATATTGTTCACTGCAAGTGCTTTGTACCAATGATTGCACAAAAAGCTTCGTGACCACATCTTCTTCAGTCACACCTATGTTTTCCAGATACTCCAAGAAAGCTTTGATGTGGGATTTTGCAGTGATGGCGTGGTTCCCAACAAACTTAGGCATGTATTTGCCATAATTCCCAGCAAGCAAAGCATTCAAAGGATTTGCTACATTGGCCAAATTCAAGGGCGCATACAGGTTGAGCGTGAAGGCAACCCTAGGTCGGTTTACTCCCGCCATCGGGAAAACTGGTAAAAGCAAAGGGTTCGCTTATGCACCAGGGGTAGGAGGAATTAGGTTTTGTGTAGATGATGAAGATGAGGAAAGATGTGAATCTGCAACAAGGATCTGTGGGGTTGGGATTAAACGGGTTGATCTACATAAGGTCCTCAGCGAAGTCGCTTTAGATCTGCGTGGAGTCGCCAGGTGAACTAAACTTACCAAAATGTCATCTACTAGGGCTTAGAACTTCTTCCCCGACAACGACGCCAATTTGTTAAGGCTAAATCTGACACCCTAGGCTTTAAGTCAATTGTAGATGGAGGGAATCAAACTAGGCTTAATTTAGGGGTGGATCCTACGGTCACAATTGATGTCACCCTTCTTGTTTTGGGCTGGTGCATGCCAACCACAGGGAAGCTACCCTAGGGCGTGTTGCTTGATGGATGAGATTTGACCTGCAAAACACAAATCAAACAAGCACAAGATGGTTTCGGGATGAGGGTTAGATAACCTCACCCAAAACTTGCATAAAAATTGATTTTAGATGAATTTTGGTGGAAAACCCTAAGCAGAGCGAAACATTAGAATGCAAAAAGACAATAAATCAAGAAGGAAGAGCGTTTCAAAGGTGCCAAATCGACCCCTAGTGAAGGATGAGCTTCAAACACCTGCAATTAGTTAGAAATCCAAAGCAACAACAAGAATCTAGGCCAAAATCAACACATAAGACTCTTTATTCATGTCAAATCAAAGGAATGGCTCCATCACAGAGAAAAGCCAAGAACTATTACAATGATCTCCAAGAAACTAAGAATCTGAAGCTAGAATGAGAGATAGAATAGAATGAGAGAGTAGTAATGCTCCTGCAATTGAGTGATCAACCTGTCAACTGTGGAAGAATGTTGCATATATAACTAAATGCATGAAGAATTCGCCTTGATGTTTCCAAACTGGGCAAAAAGCTAGCCAATATTCCTCTCCCAAGTGTCAATATGTCCACCTGCCATGTGTCACTGCATGAATGCCTGCTAAAATTGGCTGAGCGAACCTTTCCCAAGCCATCTAGTCAAATATGGGGGTTATCTGGAGAAGAATGGAGGTCAAATGGGTCAAACCTGGTTAGGTATGAGGAAGTTATGGCCAAAAAGGTAGGATGGGCGAACCTCGTGGAGAGAAATAGGTCGCCTAGGTTAAGGGAATGAGGGAAAGTTAGGTCGCATGAGTGAAAGAGGGGAAGGAAAAGAGAAAAAGGAAAAAGTGGAAAGCTAAAAGCAAAAGCTAAAGCAGGAAAAGGGGAAAGTTGGGAAAGGGAAAAAGATAAAAGTTAAAAGCGGAAGGCAGAAAGCAAACAACTCGCCCAGTTTGACTTTTGACTTGTTTTTAGAACGCTTTATGACTTTGGGAAACTTCTTTGCTTTGCCCAGTTTTTATTTAGCAAGTGTTGGGCGACTTAGTGATCCCAGTTTTAGGAGGAAAAGGGCCCAAATTTAAGGGTGTGGGCCCCACATGGGTCGCCACCTCACCCTGCTACATCATCACCTGTGCCACCTCATCACCAAAAAGCAAAGTTGTCCAAATACCATCAAGTTTATACTCATTGGAAGCAGAATTGGACAAGGAGTAAGAATATGCTATCAAATAACTGATGTGAGGGGTCAATAAGATCCTCATGGGCAAGAAGTGTCCCATAATGTTGCAAATCTCTCATACTCAAACCTGGAACTGAAACCTCACCCTGTAATAACTCGAAAATCACTGAAACAAGCTCTGAACTCAAATCATGTAAGGAACCATCCTCTAACTGACCAGAACAAGAATCAGTGTGCCTGGAAAACTTCTGAATGATGGTCCTGTGCTATCAGGAATAACCTCTGAATACCAATCTAAAAGGATAGACTGGCCCTTTGACCATCCAAATCTCAAAGGTGAGATTTTGGGGTCAACACTTCCATGACTATAACTCAAGTTGTGCCAATGTTCATTGAAGCCCAACAATATGGGGAATGAAGACCAATTCCTATTTAGCCACCACTGCCTCTTGCCCCTTCTTGACAAGCATATTATTTTGGAAGTTGTCTAATGTAAAGTTTGAAATCATCTATGACAGTGACCATCATTTCTATGCATACAAGTTTCCTTAATGCATGCACAATACAATAGCTTGTTTCTTTCTGTACATACATATATGGTCGACCAAAAACCCCCTCAATACTACATCTTATATAAACCTTTTCTACAAAGAGGTAACTATAATAAACAAGGTGTGCATATGTTTTGCATTCAATAATTATCTCTAATATAGCAACTTCAACTTCTAAGGATCCATCACTGCTGTCGTCACATGATAAAACTTGATTTTGAAAAATCTCTAGTACATCTAAAAGGTTAAGATTCAAGACTCGACAGTTCCTACAGAGCAAAAACACATACAACATGAAAACCAACATGGTTTAATATTACCAACAGAATTTATATCCCTCAAAGATTGTGAAAGGCAATTGTTTTTTTTTTTGATGTCGAAGAACTTCAGTCTATGAATCTACAATCAACTTCCCTTGAATTGTTAACAAGCATCATTAACCAATGATGTCCTGTTGTGGAATCATCCACATACTTCCCAAGACAACTGATTGTCTAAGCATAGACCTATAAAACTCCGGAACCCTGTAATAACCCGCTGAGTTCAGTAATGGGAGCATACTCCAGCATGCTAGATACAGTTTTAGCTCTCTGTCTAGGAGCCAGCCTTTTAAAGTCGTGCTTAGGACCTATGTGAAAGGTAATTTATCATTTATATCTGAATAATAAATTTCTAGATTCATGCCCGCTTAACAAACTTTCAGAACATACATATATGGTCAATCATAAACCCGCTCAATATTACAGCTTATATAAACCTTTTCTACAAAGAGGTACCTATAATAAAGAAGGTGAGCAGGTATATGCTTTGCATTCATTAGTTATCCCTAAACTTCGACCTCTAAGTATACATCATTGCTGTCACCACATGATAAAACTTGTTTTTGAAAGATCTCTAGTACATATAAATGGTTAAGATTCAAAGACTCAACAATTTCTACACAGCAAGAACACATACAACATGAAAAGCAACTTGAATTAATAATTACAAACAGATTTCGAATCCCTCAAACAATGTGAAAGGGAATTTACCATTTATATCTGAATAATAATCTTCTAGATTCATGTCTGCTTGGCAACTTTGATTTAGTCTGGACATTGCAGTTAAATACTTTTACAATATGTTATCTCAAAGATCAAATAGAACCTAAGACCCTATTCACACCAAGTGAGACTCAATTATGCCATGTCTATGCTTCCCAACAAATCCATGAAAGCCTAAGAACCTATTTTCATACTCATCTATGAGGTGGTTAATTCCACACTTGTGTTTTACACTAAAGCTTCATTTGGATGGGTATTTTCAATAATATATTTGTCTGCTACAATTCATTAATATACCACAAAATGAAGCAATTTCTGTACATACACCTAAGTGACACCACTAGCACTGGTTAAGTTTGCTCAAAAGGTTTTCAACGAACTAAATAATTTACACTAGCAAAAAAATTGCCTAAATGACTTGAAAAGCTTATTTAAGACCACCACCATTCTAGTTCATCTACTCAAACCATGCAGTTCTCTCAAATCGCACTATAGTACTCATACAGTTTGCCATACCCTTTTTCAATTTACAATCCTTAAAACGCTTTAGTCTTCTGATAAAACTATTCGATGCTTTTCATGGCATGAGAGAAACAAAACCCTGGGATAGCTCAAATGAAAGATTCAGAGCTGTACATATCATTGATCTAAAGTAGTTATGAAGATGAAGAGGAGGGAATAATTGCAATAGTAAATTTAATTCCCAGCTCATTGCAGAGGGTAAGGTAATATAGTCATATGATGCTTCAGTAGATATTATGTCATTCAAATAAGAAAAATGGTGAGTTCAGACCTAAAACCATAGTCACAAATTACATCAAAAGAAAAATGCACTTGGACACTAAAGTAGAGATATGATAAGATAGACAATTTTATTAATGTCCGATGGATGACCACAAAAGTAGGTCAAAGGGGTTGTTGAATACAATGATGTCTTTATAAAGCAGGAGTACCAAAAGGTCTCGTATAAAAGGCAAGATGCAGAAAGTAAAGTAGATAAGATTAGTAGAGAGTGATATCTAAACCGAGGTATGAACAACCCTCAACTCCAAGCCCAAAAACCCGCTCTAGGGTGGAGATGTCTAGGAGGAGAGGGTCCAGGAATAAGAAGAACCAAAAGTAACGAGGTAGGTCTGTCATGGAATAGATCCATCTCTCCTAACATCCGAGGCCAAAAGAAGAAAGCTCGGTATAGTATGATGCCCAGAGGGAGAATTGGTGAGATGTCTAGGTCGTCCATTGCCCTGTTGTCTGGAAGAGGTAGTTTGTCGTTAATGCCTGGGGTATCTCATGCGTTACCTGGGGAGGGATCTTGTCTTGTCTGGTCATGTCATTGAAATCTTGTGGGACAAGGGAAGGTCCGCACTAATTTGGAATCCGGAGACCGAAGCTATGTCGATATCGGTCTATCTCTTAGTGCCCCTTCCTAATGGTAGCACCATGAAGAAAGAAGTGATCCATTGGGTAGAGTCTGAGCTAGTAAGAGGCTGAAGAGAATGGGCTCGGAGCCTAAGGGCTTCCTACATGTATAAGGCCAAGCATCTATGGTCGGAATATCTAAAGAAGCCAATGATGAGCTGACTCCCCCCTAAATAGGCAATGGAACCTCCCCCTAATCTCATAGTAGATGGGGCAACAGAAGATGAAGTGCTCCTCAATCTCGACCTACTATAGATGGCATAGCTGGCAGATCCTATTTGATCAATCGATCTGGTGGACGATATCTACACGAAGTCTATGAGAACCCACTCTGAACTGGCCTAGGGGAATACGAAGAGCACCCAATGGCAAAGTATATACTGTAGCGAACAATGAGCCCGTCCCTAAGCTCCAAGAAGTGCTCAGCGTAGAAGGCCATCTTTGGGCATAACCCATCCTAAGGGTTAACCCAAGTGATCTAGATAAACTACCTGTAAACGTCATCCCTGATGATCCTATTCAACTCCTGTCTAGTAGGTAGGAATTGGCCAAGTGCATCTAAAGAATATCTAAACAAAGTCAGATGGTCCATCTGAACGCCCACAAACTCTAAAAGATCTGAAACTCTGGCGAACCAACCTTGAGCCCTACCCGATGGGCTAGAAAGGGTAATGGTGTTTGAAAGAGACCAGTCTGAACAGTGTCTCAAGTCGAAAGGGTAATGGTGTTTGAAAGAGACCAGTCTGAACAGTGTCTCAAGTCGAAAGGGTTAGGCCTCAAACTCTGCTAGAATGATGTGTTGAGGGACTATCAGCTTCAACCTAATGATGCGCCAAAGGAGAAGCGTTTGGACTCTCTCAGTTGAGGCGCAATCAAACTCAAGTAAAGAAGGCTCCCAAATCTCTAAGCCATAAAGAACAATGGAACGGCTAAGGGAGTCCATGAGGGACATCTTGGATGAGATAGCTTGAAAATGGTGCCTGAAGCACCATCTCTTGAGAAGGGATAAGGACCCGTAGTCGTCGTTGATCTGAAGCTAGAGGGTCAATCGCAAACTGAAGCAAGGTCTTGAGAATTGCACCCCCAAGTATGTGTAAGTGTTGGTGATCTCGATCTCCTCCCTACTTAAGAAGAATTGCAGGTCCAAGATCTTCTTCAACTTGTTGAAGATCACAACATCGGTTTTACCCAGGTTGACCATCAACTACCGAAGGTCACAGAAGATAGCTAACGCATCCAACTGTCCCTGTAAACTCTTTGGAGATGATGCTAGGAGGACCACGTCATCAACAAAGAGTATGATGGATATCAGAACCTACTGGAGGAGGCACGCATCTCTGTCTTGGATATACTCATGAAGAAAGGCCTCCAATTCACCATTGTAAATCCCAAACAAGGTGGGGGACAGGGGGAAACCCTATTTAACCCCAATGGTACTCCTGATGAAATCGAATATCCTGTAAACTGTGCGAAGACGACCAAGGATCGACTCATATAGACGCACAACGGCAATCAATAAGATCTGGGAAATGCCAATGTCTTTGAGCCTCTGGAACATGGATTCTCATGGGACAGAGTCAAAAGCTTTCTGAAAATCTATAAGGCTGTGGTAGATTTTCGAAGAACAATGTCGTGCCTCCTCAATGATGGCCCGAAGGGTAAAGATGTGATCAAAGGTCTAATGAGCAGGTCAGAATCCTGCCTTTCCCCTAGCTCTGAGGGATCTCTACTCAAGCTCATTAGAGAACTTCACATGGAGAACTATAGCATAAAGTTTCAAGAATGTGTGGCCCACCATGATTGTCTTGCAATTGTTGGGATCTGAACTGGGGACCGATTTGTGTATTGGGTGAATAATGTGATGTATGGACCACATGGTTGAAGAGATCAGCCAAGTGAGAAACAAAAGCACAAAGATCAAGCTTAAAAAACCCTACCTGGAAACCCTCCTCATATGTTGCTTTACTGCTACTCATCACCCAAATGATCTCTCTGATGTCACTGTCTAAGAATAGGAAGCATGAAGAGAGTGAAGAGGGAACCTAAATCTAGCGCTGCACAAGAATATCATAGAGTATGGATATGTGAGAGAACAAGGATCTAGGGTTAACGTCGGATGGGAGGGGAGAGTGGCAAGGGAGGACGGTGCACCAGAAGTGTTTGGGGGAGTGAGTAAGGGAAGTACATAAGTCCTGTCTTCTCTGAGAAACAAAGAGGTGTTTCTTGCGACAGAGGAGACAATGATAGGAAGCTCTGAGGTTGGGGTAGGAGAGGTGAACATGGGTGAAAGCATGCTGAAGCTGGTAGTGGAGAGCCTTGCATTCCTCGTCATACCATTGGTTCATAGGGCAAGAGTTGATTTTTCGGGAGGTGGTGGTGGGCCAAGTGAAGTGAGGGTAGAACTTGAGGGTTGCTTCCTAAATGATGGATGAGAGGCCGGTGTACTTGGTAGCTGAAGAATCAAGTAAGAAGAATTGGGTCTCGGAGGGGAGCATCTGGCGGAGGTGGGTAGAAAAGGTGTCCAATCCAAGTCCCCTTCATTGAATCGAAAGGTAGTGCAGGGTGGGCCTTGGGGGAGGGGTGTGTCAGGAGGGGGTTGTTAGCCCGAAGAGAGAAGGAAAGAAGAGCATGGTGTGCAAGGGCGATGGGGGAAATAGAGAAGTGACGAATAAAGGGGAGTAAGTTATGACTAGAGGGGACATAATCAATGACACTCGCACCTCTGTCGTGAGGCTGGCACGTGAAAAAACCAAAATCTAGGAAACATGGGAGCTCGTTCAGAATCAACAACTCTTGAGATTCCCCTAGATGCAAAAGGTGTCAACCATAAACTGTGAAAGGCCCCAACGTATCATCAAACATCCAATGAAGCCCCACTGATGTTGGATCTATATCCTGGATGCAAAAAATGTTCTTTGACCGATCGTGGAGAGGAATCTAGAGGACTCTAGTGCGTGAGTTGAAGTCACCTAGAAGGATAACCTCCTCAACCGCTGAGTACTAAGTGTTGCCAGCATATAAATCAATAAAGGGGTCCCCATCATGCCCATTATGAATTGTTAGAATTAGGGTAAGTTTGCAAAACAATAGTATCTTTTTTTATTTCAGTGATCAAAAACAGCTAGATCTATAAATCAACAGAGATAGAATACTTAGAATTTGGATCTAAGAGAGACAGCAATAAACTTAGAAAAGAAACTCTGATCTAATGAGAATAGAAACTCAGATCTAAAGAGATGGTACTCTGATCTAATATAACAGTGAACAGATCTGGATAGTACAATAGATCTATAAGGCTATACACAGATTTCAGATCTAACAACTTAGTCTGATCATTTCACAATAGAATAACTTGTAAATTCAAAGTATATCTTCAGATCTACTCAATGCTAACTAGATTAAACAAATCTGTAGTAAAATCAATTCCAAATCTGAGAGAGATGAGTAAGCTACTTACCTTGTACAGCAGCCTTACCTTTGAAGAAAAAGCAATAACCATAGGAGATGCAGGACCCTTTTATATGCTCAGACAAAGGTTCAGTTCATAGATCTTTCATGGATCTCATGCCAATGAATGAAGAATCTTTCTTGCCACCAAGCAAAAGGGCCGCAGGAAGGGTATACAATCCCAACAGAGGTTATAAATGCCCAAACCCTCACTCAGAATATCAAACAGTAAAAACCCTTACCCCAAGTGACTTTAGAAGAGGTTAGAAAGGCACTGGACAGCAGGACTGTGGGTAAACCCTCATTTCAACAGAAGAGAAAAACTGAAGCCTATAGGTATGCCTCAGCAAATGGCACCCCACAAGTTTACCCTAGTAAGAGGGTCGCAGACTAGGAGGTTCTCCACACAGCAGACAGGAGCAGGCCGCACTTAATAACTCAATCACAGCAGACAGGAGCAGGCCGCACTTAATAACTCAATCACAGCAGACAGGAGCAAGCCGCACTTAATAACTCAATCACAGCAGAAAAAGGATGGGGCCGAAGCCTTATGAACTGTTCACACAGCAGTGGTATAGAGGGGCCGCAACCTCTAGAGTTAGCTCACAGCGAAAAGGAGAAAGGTGTCTCACCTAGCACACTGCTCACACACAGATAGGCTGCACTCTAGCAATCCTCAAGGAGACCCGCTGCCACACATAACACCAACCCTGCAACCAAAGATGGGAGCCGCACCTAGCAGCCACTCCAAACAGCAACCAAAAGAGAAGAGGTCGGTGCTGGAAGGTCACCCACAGCAAACACAAGGAGGTCGCAGCTAGAGAGAGAGAGATCGGCGCTTGCACTTGAGGAATAATAGATGAGTGAAAGGTGAAGGGGGGGGGTTTAATTTATAGTATTTAGGCTAGGGCAAGGGTTAAAATAAAACAATTAAAATAACATGTTTAAATTTAAATTTAAACATGTGATAATAAACATTTTAATTTTAACTTTAATTTTAACCCTTGAATAAGACAACAAAACCCCAAACCAAACATGCAAGGGTAAAA
>ML780977.1:3280323-3329134 GCA_009831015.1 Picea engelmannii | reverse complement strand
ATTCGAATTTCTCTTCATGGTGGATAATGTTACACGTGCCAACGTACTAGATCAATACATTTATATCATTTGCAATATTAGGAATATCGTTTGTTTCTAGCTCATAGGAATTTTATATTCAACCTAACTTTTGCTAGATGCCTCGACTTTTGCTCATGGCTCACAAGGCTTGACTAGGCTCATAGAGGTTGTACGTTCCCCCTGACTTTTGCACTAATTTGTCTATGCTCACAGAGATTGTACGTTCCCCTTGACTTTTGCACTACACTGTCTATGCTCACAGAGGTTGTAAGTTCCCCCTAACTATCTATGTTCACAGAGGTTGTAAGTTCCCCCTGACTTTTGCATTAGACTTACATAATACATAGCATCTCGTTCGTCTTGAATTTTGGTTTGACTCACAGAGGTTGTACGTTCCCCCTGGCTTTTGTCAATACCTCACAAGACTAGTTGATTCTCCAAATCTCCCTGGCTAGCCTCAGGGTGGCCCATATGGCCTCTCATTGGAGAATGATTGTCGATGTTGGCAAATTTAACAAAAAATAGATTAGGGTTTTGGTCACCACTAAAAGTATAAATACAATTCAATATAGAGAGTTCATTCACACACGAACAATTGAAGAGTTGAGCAGGTTGAGCGACCCAGAGGGGGAGAGAGAGAGAGAGAGAGAGAGAGTTGGGATTCAAGTAGAGGCAAATCCAGACAGCTCAGCAGGTCATACAGTACAGACTATACTGTCATACGAACAGGCCGCAGACCATACTTTCTCAAGAGGTCGTATCGCTCAGTTCTGGGTGTTTTTCGTAGCCGTGCAGCTACTATTTTGTGGGAACTTGTGGAGGTTTCCTTGTAAGTTTTTCGAAGGAATGAAACATTGATTTTGAAAGAGTAATTACATGTGTACATGTGAAAATGTGTTATGCTTCCGCTATTTAATTTTCTGCTATTGTGTAATTGATGCTATGGTCTGAATTTTAATTTCAGCATTAATTAAATTCAGCAATCTACTTACAATCGGGTGTTATCCAATTGCTACCACTATAACCTTCAGGTGTGTCCACGATGCCCCATACGCGACACACAAGGTAAGTCGGGATTTCGAACCGGTGACTTCACAAAACAGAGTGCCTTAACAGTACACTCCATCACCAACCGCCCTACACCTCGGGGGCATCATGAATATATATTTGGACAAGAAGGCAGAGGTGCAATTTCTAGAGGGAATGGAACAATAGGGAATGCATCAGCATGCCTAAAAATAGCAAGCTTTAGCAACAACTCTCTAGCTTAGTATGTCAATTTGATTATGACTCGTGAGGATGAAAATGAACTCTCCTCTTTTTTGTCATTTTAGTATTTTTTGTAGATTAGCAGGATGGGTGTGAATAATTGGAGCTCTTTATTGTATACATGGAAAAATTGGGCAAAGTTAGTAGTAGTCATCACTGATCAGAACCAAACACTAAAGGGACGAAAATTAGTTATTCCTAGCATTTTATAACTCTATATTAAATTTTCAACTTCAAACTCAAGTAGTTAAAAGTCGTTTACCTATTAGACACGAGAAGGAAAAACAATAAGTTCAATTCAACTCATCCCCTCTATTTAACTCACAAAGTTACAAATTTTAAGCTTTAACCACAATGTGTTCCAAGTTCCAACTCTCTAGCTCAGTTTTGGATACTTTTGTGGATGTTGTTGGGGCAATTGTTAGTGTATAAGAAAATGGAGGTTTTTCTTATTGGGTAGGAGGACCCCACACGCTGGTTGAATCATAAGTGGAAGTGCATAAGACCCGAGGTGATCATTCAATATTTGGGCATCCCCTTTGGCATATAGGTTTCTCTTGCGGATCAATGGAGGTGGATCATAAGCAAATTTGAAGAGAAACTTCTTGCTTGGTCCATTCTTTACTTGCCACTCACTAGATGAATTACAATTATGGACAAAATCTTAGCATCAAGGCATTTATATTACTACTCGAGTCTATTTCCTGTTCAATCAGCTTATGAAGCCTTGGAGTGTGTGCTTCGGAGCTTTCTTTGGGAAAAATTGGGAGTGACAAAGGGTCCCTTTGGAGGCTTGGGACATATGTACTTTACCCTAAGCTCATGGGGGTTTTGGCCACCCTAATGTAAAATCTCAAGGGATGGCCCTTGCCGACAAATGGATGATACAAACAGTGGAAGGGATGCCCCTTGGCAAGTCTTAATGCATCACCAAATTCAACAAGCTCAACCTACCAAAGAGATTAAAGGTCCTTTTCAAATCTATAACATTATCGATAATGCAAAAGCATTTGTGATCTCAAGTTCGATTTGGCTCAAGTGGGTATCGATGGCTTGGCAGACATGCTCTGGATTTCTCTGTTGGTGGTTTGAGGGACCCCATGATGCCTAGGATCTAACATCCCGACCAATCTGGACACTTCAGTTTTCAAGGGGGTAGATTGGACTGTTACCAAATTATGCAGGGAAAAGGTTGGCTTGTAAAGGATTGTTCTTTTGGAAGGACTTGTGGAATCAAGACTCTCAGTAGTGGCACACATGGAGGACTCTTAATTGTTAAATTTGGCAACATCAACAATCATTCTCCAATGAGAGGCCATATGGGCCACCCTGAGGCTAGCCAGGGAGATTTGGAGAATCAACCAGTCTTGTGAGGTATTCACAAAAGCCAGGGAGAACATACAACCTCTGTGAGTCAAACCAAAAGTCAGGACGAACGAGATGCTATGTAAGTCTAATGCAAAAGTCAAGGGGGAATGTACAACCTCTGTGAGCATAGACAGTCTAGTGCAAAAGTCAGGGGGAATGTACAACCTTTGTGAGCATAGACAAACTAGTGCAAAAGTCAGGGGGAACGTACAACCTCTGTGAGCCTAGTCAAGCCTTGTGAGCCATGAGCAAAAGTTAAGGCATCTAGCAAAAGTTAGGTTGAATATAAAATTCCTATGAGCTAGAAACAAACAATATTCCTAATATTGCAAATGATATAAATGTATTGATCTAGTGCGTTGGCACGTGTAACATTATCCGCCATGAAGAGAAATTAGAATTGCCTTGTAAAGAGTCGAGTTGTAGAAGTCAAAGTTGCATGTCTAGGTCAAAGTCAAAGTTGTCAAGTTGTCGCATGTTGCATGTTGCATGCATGACATGCATTGCAAGCATGCATGACATGTGCATGCTAAGTTAGTACGCATACATGTCAAGTCAAGGGCGAGTTGTAACTGAGGTCTCAAGTCTAGTTCTATTTTCGAACTAAAGTGTGAAACTGAGTTATGTCAAGCATGCTTTCATACCTCTAATTCGAACCCTCTCCTCTTCACTCCTTTATAAGCAGAGGCCGACCCCTCTCTTCTACACAGTTGTTATGCAGGGTAAGGATGAAGCTATAGAGGCAACAATACAAGTGCTAAACAGAGGAATGTATCAGTCCTATAGAGGCAGCAATACAAGTGCTAAATAGAGGCATGTATCAGTCCTATAGAGGCAGCAATACAAGTGTTAAACAGAGGCACATATCAGTCCTATAGAGGCAGCAATACAAGTACTAAACAGAGGCACGTATCAGTCCTATAGAGGCAACAATACCAGTGCTAAATAGAGACACGTTTCAGTCCAATAGAGGCAACAATACTAGTGCTAAACAAAGGCACAGATCAGTCCAATAGAGGCAGCAATAACAGCCTCTATCAGAGCTGATATATCAGTCCATAAGAGGCAATGTATATCAGTCTTTGAAGGCAACTCGGATACATCTTCAGTGCTGGTCTGTAACAGAAATTTAGATATCAGCAATGTCTCATAGTTACACAGTGAGGTCAGAGTCAACTTGGCAAGCTCTTTAAGAGCAGAGTATTCATGGTGGATATTTGTAAGTGATCTTACATTATTAATGTAATAAAGGAATATCGTTTGTTGGGGTTTTTCTCCCTGTACAGGGTTTCCCCAGGGTATATGTGTTGTTGATGTGCATGCTTACGTATCTACATGATTATTGTTATTCAGTTATGATTCTATATTGTTGAAATGTATTAAGCTGGAATCAAAGTGTTGAAGAAAACAAAGAAATAATCTACATAAGAAATCAAGCTCATGATTTAACATGGTATCAGAGCTTAGGGTGTGATAAGCTTGTTGAAGTGCAGCACCAGGTACACACAGATCCAAGCAAGCTTGATTATGAAATATCCCTGATCCGGCTAATCAAGATATTTGCTACGGTTCTAATGCCCTGGCGTGCAGATCTAATACACTGGGGGTTTCTGGATGCGTTTTAGCTGTGTGTTGAGGTGTTCTTCGGTTATTGTGGTTGCATGTTGGTTATTGCAAGTGCATGTGGGTTATTACATGTGCATGTTGCATATTTAATGTTTAACAATCATAAAAGAGTGCATGCAAGAGTATAGGATGTCAACTGCTCAATATCATGAATAATAACGGTTCAAGCACGGAAATACAATAGCCTACTGGAAATATAGAATCTAGACGTCAGTAAGATCTCCTGGATCTGTACTGGAATACAATAGAATAACAAAAAATACCCGTGATCATACGAAGATAGCAGATCTGATGCATGCACGGATAGATCAGCAAAAATGAGTGATTCCGGAGAAATACGGTAACCGCTACCAGCTGGAAAACCCGATCTGAAGAACCCACCGTCAGAATGTGCTCAGAACTGCTCCAATAGATGCGCCCTGGTCTCTATAATGGAATAGATGTCTGTCGGAACTCGGATCGGACCTCTACGGCACCGGATCTGGACCTCTGGGGGGTTTGCGCCCCAAAAGATTCCACCGTCGAAATCGGCTGCTATATGGCTCAAAACGATCGTCTCGTCAAATGATGAAATGGGTCAGAAGAGTTTGGCCGGATCTGCCCTGGAACATCTGCATGCAACGCCAAACGTCTGTCCGAAATGACTGCGCCCAAAATGGCTAGATGGATCGATCTGCAATATTCCACCGTCGGAATCTAATGATAGATGGCTCAATGGAAGCGCCCTGGCTGGATCTCTACTAGGTCAGAATGAATCTGCAATCGGGACACAGGTCTACTGCAGATCTCTGAATCCTCAAAATAGCTTGCGCCCTCCTTGGCTAAGCTACGCCCTCCACACTGAATACTCTTGAAATGAACGGTGAAATACCTGGATGGTATCTCTGATGGGCTAGGGTGTGTCTCTCAACACCGAAACCGATCAAGGGTGGTGGTTTCCTCCAAAAATCCACAAAACAGTAAGGTCGACTCTCCTCCTCCTCTGGAAGCTCTCAACATCAAATCATAACAATGCATAATGAGGAATTAGGTCAAATTCCTCCCTTTATATCTTTCCCGACCTAATTCTTCGTTGACATCACTTAACCTAGGCGCCTTTCCTCCTAAGTGATTTATTTGTCAATTAAGTCCCCCCCTTATCACCTTTTCATTCTAATTCTCCGTTGACTTAGGCTTAAGTGACTTTTCCTAAGTATTTTGGCTTAATTCATCGTTTAGCCGTTAATTCCTCCTTATTTCTCCATCTGGCTCCCTGTTTGTGCCTGACTATAGTCTACGGAAACATATAGACTACTAAGTCACTCCCTGCTGGCTTAATCTTGGGGACGGGACATCACAGATTAAGTTTCCAGTGTAAAGCCCATGGCATCCTCCATTTCAGTCAGGGCCGAGGATAGGCTCGAAGGAGCTGCCAACTTCAATGTGTGGGAGCTCCAGATAACAAATATTTTGCAGGAGCATGATCTTGAGCAGTATGTGACCACAGTGGTGGAGGAACCCACCACTAATGCAGGAAGAGTGGCTTTCAGAAAGAGTCAAGCAAAGGCTAAGAGAATCATCTTTGACTCAATCAAACTCGGTATAATGTCGGCAATGACTTCGTTAATGACTGCCAAGGACTGTATGGATACCTTGGCTCCAAGTTAGAAGAGGACACTTAAGCACAAGCTTAAGTATTTGAAGATGGAGAAAGGTGAATCAGTAGCATCTTTTTGTTCCAAGATAGCCCAGCTCAGAGATCAGCTTTTGGTCACAGGTGTCACAGTGGATGATGATGACTTAGTAAATGCCATATTTGATGGTCTTCCTTTTTCATGGGAAACCTTCTTATCTAGTGTAAGTGGAAGAGAGATTCAACCCACGTTTGAGAGGTTATGGCATAATTGCCTCCAGGAGGAGAGTCGCACTGCTACCAGGTGCGAGCCAACCAAAGAAGAGCATTCAACATTAGCATCAAGATTCAAGGAAAAGAAGAAAGTCACTTTCCAGAAAGGCTCTCAGAGGAAGTCAAACACCAAAGGTATGTGTTAGCACTGAGAGTCACCCTCAGACTACTAGAGGATAAGCCCAGTACCCATTTGATTTAAATGATTAAAACAAGTTATACTTGGTGGATCAGCAAGAGAAGAGTAAAAGGGAGGGCATCAGACTGCTTGAAAATACATTCTATTGGGCATGGAGTCATAACATTCTGCAGATCATAGGCAATCATGTCGTCTACCAGAAAAAAAGGCTTATGCAAAGATGGGTAGAAGAATAGAAGGTAAACAAAAAGACAAATATCCACGTAACAAAGATCCTTTCTATAAGATAGATTAAAGAGTGTTTGAACAATAATCGATGATTAACAGGCAATTACCATGAATCCTTTGCAGCTCATGAATCCATTAACCAAAGGCAGCTTTTGATCTTCAAAATCTGTAAATATTACTCAAGCAAGATGATAAGAAAGAATGGAAACAAGAGAAAAACAGTCTGGTATCACAACTTTCATGAATCTCTAATGGCGGAAAATGCCTACAACACAAGCCCTCAAGCTTACAAATGAGCAACTCAACTGCTCCTCTAGCTCTCTCCTCTCTTGGATCATGAATCCAACCCTTTTCTTATCAAAAACCCTTTCATATATAGTGAATTATCTCTATCTACCCTAAGGAGGTCGAAACCAAGGAGTTACATAGGATCCTCCTCCATTTAGGAGTCTTGTTACAAAAGATTCCAACAAAAACCTAACAAATTCCTATTTTTCAAAATCTTGCCTATTGTGATAAATGCCTTTTGAATCAGATCATTCTGCTTGATCTGGAGATGGAACACATGTCCCTCATGTCCAACTAACTCCTAGGAGACCATTTGAACCTTCCCTGACAGCTGACAACCCTCCCATAGCTTGAATTTGTCAGACTGTTAGACTTCACAGTGCCTATGACAGCATGCGCTGCGAGCTTTCCTGCTAGGCTGAATTTTTGTCAACAAGTCAAAAACACCATGTTTGTCCTCCACACCAAATTTCAGAGGAACCCAGGTAGACATTCAAAACTTATAAGCAAAACAATCCTCTGTTGTGTGCTAATTTCTTACAAATTGTCATAAATTACCAATTCGCAGCACCGGGGCTGCGAACTTTTCTGTAGCAGCATGTTTTACTTTACCAAGGTTTTTATCATCTCAAAATTATATCAGGTGTCCAGCTATGCTGCAAAGCTTCATTATATTGATATATGACTTAGAGGAAAACACCACAACTGATACTCATGGCTTACAACTCATAGCCATCACCCAAAAATGTTGTAAAATGCATAAAAATAGGTTAACAGCATTTGCAACTTTAAGCATGCTTCAGCAAATGATCAACCACACATTGTAAATTGGATAGGGGTAAGAATTCACTCATTTAAGGCTGAATTTGAAAGGATGCAAAAGATGAAAGTTTCAGCAATCCTAGAACGGAGGGTTCGCAGCGCTCTGTGAGTCAGTTCGCAGCGCCTGTTCCAAACCAAATTTGCATACTTCGAGGAGACTGTTAGGATATCCAATGACATGATCCCTGGAAATTTGTTAAAAATAGGCTCTGAAAACAATAAAATCCCTTGGCATGATCCAAAATGTAATGATGGCAATGAATGCATGGAGTACTTGAGTATGCTACGAACTCTCCTAGTGAGTTGGCAGCACATAGATTCAAAATTGATTTGACAGCTAACAGATAAAAGGTGAAAAAGGAGGATATTGTGTACCACATGGAGGTGTGACATGTCAAGGTAAAAATGTAAAAATGTAAAAATCAATGGTGTGACTCATTTTGACCCCTACAATTCAATGTCCTAACAGTATGTTCAAAGGCAAAAGTATTGATACATCTAAGATTAAATGCTTTAGTTGCAATAAGTTGGGTCATTTTGCTAAAGACTGTTGGTATAGGAAGAAATATCGAAGGAAAGGAAAACATCATGCCTCAACTGTTGAGGATGATGGATCCAAAAGAAAACAGAAAAGTCCTTCTAATGAGAAAGAAAATAGAAAAGAATATTACCTGGTTTCTGTTTTATCTAGTACAGTTATCACAGGGCCAAAAACTTGGTTAGTAGACAGTGGTGCATCAAAGCACATGACAGGGTACAAGGAGATCCTCTCAGATTTCAAGACAAAATCTTTTGCAAAGCAGGTTGAGCTTGGGGATGACAAATGTTACAAGATAGAGGGAGTAGGCTCTATCTCCTTCAAATTGGAATCTGGGGCTAGACCTTATGTTGATGAAGTATTATATGTTTCAGGGCTCAAGAAGAATCTTCTATCAGTTGCAACCCTTGAGGACAAGGGATATTGGGTGATCTTCAAGGACCGAAAGGCACTACTATGGGCTAAAGGTAGCCACTTGAGTACAGCAGAACCCATTGGGACTCGCAGAGGAGGACTATACGTTGTGACAGGACAGTCAGTTCAGGCATTGGCTCGTGATGCAACTAGCTCCAGCGAATTGTGGCACAGAAGATTTGGACATCTTCATTACAAAGCACTTCCAAATCTGCAGAACATGGTATGTGGCATGCCCTCTATTTCTCTTAGTAAAAATGAAATTTGTAAAGGATGCATGCTAGGTAAAAATATAAAGAAAGCATTTCCTAGTAGTGACAACAGAGCTCAAGGCATCTTAGATCTGGTTCATTCTGATGTATGTGGTCCCATGTCATCTCCCTCACTCAGTGGTTGTTTGTATTATGTCATTTTTACTGATGATTACTCAAGAAAATGTTGGATATATTTCCTTAAAGCTAAAAGTGACACATTTGATCAATTCAAAGAGTATAAAGCCTTTATTGAAAAGCAGACAGGGAAACACATCAGAACCCTTAGAACAGACAATGAAAGAGAGTTTGAATCTCTCCAGTTTGAGGATTTCTGCAAGAAAGCAGGAATCAAGAGACTGTTGACCGTGCCATATAACCCTCAACAAAATGGAGTTGATGAGAGGAAAAACGGGACAATTTGTGAGGCAGCGAAAGCCATGATGTTTGACCAGGATCTGCCAAATTCTTTATGCGTAGAAGCTACCTACACTACCGTGTATATTCAGAACAGGTGTCCACATGTTAACTTGAAGGACAAGACTTCCGAAGAGGTCTTCTCAGGGATCAAATCTGAAGTAGAGCATTTAAGGATATTTGGGTGTCTAGTGTATATTCATGTCCCTAAGGAAAAGAGGACAAAGATGGAACCCTCAGGCAAGAAAGGGGTTTTTATGGGGTAGAGTGAGAACTCCAAGGCTTACAGGATATATGTACCAGATCAAAGGCAAACAGAGGTAAGTAGAGATGTGACTTTCCATGAGGAAGCCACGTTCAAGAAATCCAGAGAGCTTCGGCAAGAATCAAAAGCAGTTCAGCCAGCTTCACCCTCTTCTGAAAATGAAGAGTCAGATGATCAGAGGGAGGAACCTCATGAAGGGCCAAGTGATGAGCCCCTAGAACCTGTTGAAGAGTTAGAAAGAACTCTTGAAGAACCTCTAGCCAAAAGGAAGCCAGGGTGGCTTAAAGAAACAGTGCAAGAAGCAGAAAAGATAACTGCTCCCAAAGGAACTTTCAGGGAAAGTAAGAGGCCTCACAGGTTTGGAGGCTATGTTGTACTGATGAGCAGCACCAATGATGCCGAACCTTCTTCATTTGAAGAAGTAAATAAATTAAGTATGGAAGGATGCCATGCTTGAGGAATATAGGTTAATTCTAAAGAACAATGTCTAGGACATTGTGCCGAGGCCAAAGGACAAATCAATGGTTTCTTCCAAATGGATCTATAAGATCAAACATGCAGCTGATGGGAGTGTGGAAAAGTTCAAAGCAAGATTTGTAGCCAGAGGTTTCACTCAGAAAAAAGGAATCGTACAAAGAGACTTTTGCCCCTATAGCCAGGTATACCTTCATTCAAACTATTATTGCATTAGCTTCTGTTCTTTGTTGGAAGCAACATCAAATGGATGAAAAAACAACATTCTTGAATGGAAAAATTGAACAGGAGGTCTATGTGGAACAACCAGATGGTTTTGTACTGCATAACAAAGGCACTCATGTATGCAAGCTAAGGAAGGCCTTGTATGGTCTTAAGCAAGCTCCTAGAGTTTGGTATGACAGGATTGATGGATTTCTTAAAAGCCTAGGCTTTCAGAAAAGTGATGTTGATGTGAATCTGTACTTCAAGGTAAGAGGGAACCAACCTGTTATACTAATCTTGTGTATTGATGATCTCTTTCTAACAGGAGATGAAGGGCTAATAGCCTGGTGTAAGAGGGAGCTAATCTTAGAATTCGAGATGAAAGACTTAGGCTTGATGCATTACTTCCTAGGATTGGAAATGTGGCAAAGACAGGACGAGATATTTCTGGCACAAGGAAAATACACAGTGGATGTACTAAAGAGGTTTGGTATGATGGATTGCAAATCCATGTCTACTCCGATGGTTACCAACCTAAGGAAGCTGCATTATTCTGATTCAGGCTCAGATTTGGTAGATCCCACCATGTATAGGCAATTGATTGGATCATTGATGTACATGATCCACACCAGGCCAAATATATGTTATGCAATGATTGCAATGAGTCATTTCATGACTGAATCTAGACAAAGACATTGGGTGGCAACAAAGCACATCTTGAGATATCTCAGAGGGACCATTACTTATGGTCTGAAATATACATCCAGTGGTGGTCTATTTCTGCATGGGTATGCAGATGTTGACTGGGCAAGAAGCCCAGTGGATCAGAAGAGTACTTCTGGATACTGCTTCAGTTTAGGATCCGCTATGATCTCTTGGTCAAGCTAGAAACAAGGATCCATTGCACAGAGTACAGCAGAGGTTGAGTACATTGCAGCAAGTGATGCTAGAAAGGAAGCAGTATGGCTCAGAAAATTGGTTTCTAGGTTGTTTGGTGACAAGCTCGAGAAGATGGTGGTTCACTGTGACAATCAAAGTTGCATAAAACTGACAGAGAACCCGATATTTCACGACATGTCAAAACATATTGACATGAAGTACCGCTACATCCGAGACTTGGTCCAAAGAAAAACTTTAAAGTTATAGTACATAGCCATGAGTGAGCAGGTAGCTAATATCCTGACCAAGCCTCTGACCTCGAGACAGTTTGTGCAGCTAAGAGGCAAGCTTGGTGTGGCTGAGAATGACTCCCTCGCTGCGCAGGAGTGTTAAATTTGGCAACATCTATGATCATTCTCCAATGAGAGGCCATATGGGCAATCCTAAGGCCAACCAGGGAGATTTGGAGAATAAACCAGTCTTGTGAGGTATTGACAAGAGCAAGGGGGAACGTACAACCTCTGTGAGTCAAACCAAAAGTCAGGACGAAAGAGATGCTATGTAAGTCTAATGCAAAAGTCAAGGGGAACATACAACCTCTGTGAGCATAAGCAGTCTAGTGCAAAAGTCAGGGGGAGCGTACAACCTCTGTGAGCATAAACAATCTAGTGCAAAAGTCAGGGGGAACGTACAACCTCTGTGAGCATAGACAGACTAGTGCAAAAGTCGGGGAACGTACAACCTCTGTGAGCATAGTCAAGCCTTGTGAGCCATGAGCAAAAGTCAAGGCATCTAGCAAAAGTTAGGTTGAATATAAAATTCCTATGAGCTAGAAACAAACGATATTCCTAATATTGCAAATGATATAAATGTATTGATCTAGTGCATTGGCACGTGTAACATTATCCACCATGAATAGAAATTTGAATTGCCTTGTAAAGAGTCAAGTTATAGAAGTCAAAGTTGCATGTCTAGGTCGAAGTCAAAGTTGCATGTCTAGGTCAAAGTCAAAGTTGTCAAGTTGTCGCATGTTGCATGTTGCATGCATGTCTAGTTGCATGTTGCATGCATGACATGCATGACATGTGCATGCTAAGTTAGTACGCATGCATGCCAAGTCAAGGGCGAGTTGTAACTGAAGTCTCAAGTCTAGTTCTATTTTTGAACTAAAGTGTGAAGCTGAGTTATGTCAAGCATGCTTTCATACCTCTGATTCGAACCCTCTCCTCTTCTCCTCTTCACTCCTTTATAAGCAAAGGTTGACCCCTCTCTTCTACATAGTTGTTATAAAGGGTAAGGGTGAAGCTATAGAGGCAGCAATACAAGTGCTAAACAGAGGCACGTATCAGTCCTACAGAGGTAGCAATACAAGTGCTAAACAGAGGCACGTATCAGTCCTACAGAGGTAGCAATACAAGTTTTAAACAGAGGCACGTATCAGTCCAATAGAGGCAGCGATACAAGTGCTAAACAGAGGCACATATTAGTTCTATAGAGGCAGCAATACAAATGCTAAACATAGGCACGTATGAGTTCTACAAAGGCAGCAATACCAGTGCTAAACAAAGGCACGTATCAGTCCAATAGAGGCAACAATATCAGTGCTAAACAGAGGCACAGATCAATCCAATAGAGGCAACAATAACAGCCCCTATCAGAGCTGATATATCAATCCATAAGAGGCAGCGTATCTCAATCTTTGAAGGCAACTCGGATACATCTTTAGTGCTGGCCTGTAACAGAAGTTTAGATATCAGCAAGGTCTCTTAGTTACACAGTCAGGTCAAAGTCAACTTGGCAAGTTCTTTAAGAGCAAAGTATTCATGATGGATATTTGTAAGTGATCTTACATTATTAATGCAATAAAGGAATATCGTTTGCTAGGGTTTCTCCCTGTACATGGTTTCCCCAGGGTAAATGTGTTGTTGATGTGCATGCTTACGTATCTACATGATTATTGCTATTCAGTTATGATCCTATATTGTTGAAATGTATTACGCTGGAATCAAAGTGTTGAAGAAAATAAAGAAATAATCCGCATAAGAAATCAAGCTCATAATTTAACATTAATCACAGCTCAAAAGCTATTTGATGTCGACAACATTGTTTTAGAGGGTCTTGGTCATATGATTGCAAAAAGTTGTTTATATAAAATGCAAATGCATGGGGAAGACCCCATATATAAGGATTAAAAATGGAGAAGTGGGAAGCCTATTTACATCTATGACACGAAAGATCTTTATGACCTGGTTAAATACTCCTTTCATCTTGGTACGTTGCTTCAATAAAGATGGGGACCTAGAAATACGATGGAGCAATGGCTAAGGAGGTGTCAATCCATTTGGAAGGCTCAAGCCTCCTTCAAACATAAAGTTTGGGGGTGGTTACTACTTCATCAAAGATTGGTTGTTGAGAATAGGCTGCATAAAGTTGGCATTACTAATCTGGCATATGCATTATGTGGTAAGGATCACACAGTTCAACATGTTCTTTTTATTGGAAATCTCAAACTATTAGAGTTTTTTGGGCATGGTTCCAAGTTGAAGTTTGAGCGTCATTCCTTTTTTGTAGGGTCACTTGTTAAAATTAAGCAGCTGCAAAAGCCATTCTCCGGGAGGATGGCATAAGACCCTAACTGAGATCTAGGGCCCCCAGTACACTCCTGGGGTTCTTGGTCTGGGACCAAGCAGTTAGAGCCATGGCAAAAGACCCTAGTGAGGGCCCCCAGCGTATTGTTGAGGTTCTTGGTCAAGGACCAAGCAGTTTGATGATGTAAGTCCCTAGATGTGTTCTAGGGCCCCTCGATGTGTTCCAAGGAATCCTTGCTCGATGCTTGGATTGATCCTTGGTTGTGTACCTTGATGGATAAGACCCTAGTGGTGATCTAGGGCCCCCAGATGTGTTCTTGGGTATCTTGGTCTGGGACCAGGCAATTCTTGGTTAAGTACCAAGACGAGATGATGTGTGATCTTCTTGTCTCTCGCAATGGTCCATGAGACCTAGGAGTAGGTAAGAAGAAAGACATGATCACATCAGTGACTTTCCTCTTATGTTGGGATGATAAAAACTTATAAGTTATCATGAGACTTATGTGGACATCTTGCCATTGAAGAAGACCCCTTTAACTTTGTCTTGTTGCCTTCCCTTGCTTGAGCCACGTCCCTCTTAATGTTTATGTGGTGTTGGTCTTTTCTAGTCACTTTGACTTGTTGACTTTCTAATTAATATTTTTATAATTAAAATATTAATTATTATTTTATTTGTTTTATTATTGGGTTTTAATTAACCCTAACCCCTACCAAAACTATATAAGGAAACCTCACCCCTCACTCTCTCACCCATGTTCTTCCTCCCTTGCCTTCTCTTGGTCTGATTTTTGCTGCGGCTACTCTTGCTCAGTTCTGTTTTTGGGTGTGGCCTACTAGGAATATTTTTCTCTTGTTAATTGAGGGTTCGGCCTCCTTGGTTCTCTCTATTGTTGGTTTGGAGTTCTCTTGTGCTGGTGTAGGGTATGGTTGCGCAAGCTCTAGTCTCCTCTTGTTGTATAAAGTGGTGCGGCCCTCTCCTCTTGCTATATAAAGTGGTGTGGCCCTCTCCTCTTGCTGTTACAGGTGTCGCAGCCCCCTCCTCTCTCTTTTCCAGCCTGCCACATCCTACTTGTTGGTGTTGTTCCTCCCTTAGGCTGCCGCTAGTGCCTCCTTAGGATGTCGTTGGTGTCTCTTATCTGTTGTTGTTGTCACCTGGTTATTTACAGCCCTTAGGGTCTGATAAGACAGCCCTAAGACTACTACCTTACGCTGCCTATTTGTTGTAGCAGTCCTATATATTTTTGGACAGTTTTGTTTGGGTTGTTAGGGGTTTCTTTCAGCCTCTAGTTTGGTCATTGGGGTTTTTGTATCAACCCTGCTTGATGTTGATTGGTCTTTGAGATCTACCTTGTTCTTGTTGGCAAAACTGTTCACTAGTTCATGATGAGATCTACCCTGAGGGTTTGATCCATGAACCATAAAGCTTTTTCTGAGCATACAGAAAAGAGGACAACAACACATCAGGTATATATGTTCTTTGTTTTTTTGGCTAAGGTAATGTTCAGATTTTTCTTTTTCTAATGATCAAATATGTTCTTTGTTCAAGTTAATATTTAGAATTGGTTCTTCTGTTCATGTTCAGATATAGTTAAGAATTGTTTTCTTTAGTAATGCTCAGATTCATTATTTCTATGATTGGTCTACTTCAGAAATTTTGATTTGATTACTGATCTATATCTACTGTAATGAATAAATTTACAAGAATATTCTTGTTCTAGTTTTCCCTTGAATTTCTAACATCACTGACTCACTCTCATGGAAGGGGCCCCTCCCAAAGGATACTTGGATTTTCAAGGACAGCTACAAATTGCTTTGTCATTTAGTGTGATTGGTTGCAATTAGATTTCTATGGAAACATCATTGTAAAGTTACATTCAATGAGGAGCTTTAAGCAAGAGTTGTTGCTCCTAAGAGTTCACCTTAGTGCATTTAATCATGATGTTGAATCCCTCCCTCTAAGGGCCCGAGCTTGCATGCTAGACTTTTAAGCTTTTGTAGACCGCGACTTTCCTAGCACAACCTTGAATCCTGGTGTACTTAATTGTTCTCTGAAGTACTATATGAAACATTTTCCAAAAAAACAATACATTGGTAAACTAGAGTTAGAGGCTTGGCTCATATATAAGACCAGTTAATGCTAAATCCACAAATGTGTGATTATTACAACATTTTCTTCCCTTCATATGTGTATTTGATAAATATGTGTATTTGATAATAAAAGCCCATTTCTTCTTTGCTTGTATTGGTACACATGAGGGATGACTATACTCAAAATCAATCAAATGTCAAATGAGCAATATTTGATATTTCCTCTACAATCCCCCTAAAGAATAAAGAATTTATATTTGCTCGATCGTGCAAGGTAGCTTGAGAACAGATTTTGGGGTAGAAAATAGAAATTGGCTTGCCAAGATAGACTATCATTGAAATGTCAAGTAAAAAATGTGTGAATTTTGGAGCTTTGGTCAACACAATCATTTAATGTTTCAAAGGGTTTGCCCAAGGAAACCTACTATGTCATTTATCACCCAATTAGTGTTCAAGTTCAATTTCAATGACCATGAAGTTTGGAATAAATTAGAGAGAGTAAAACGATGCAATAAAAATCAACATAAAATTCAGTATTAAGTTCAAGAAAGATTATAATTCAAAGTTTTTAAAACTTAAAATATCTATAATAAAATTCCATGCATCATTAAATATATATAATAAACATTAATTATTACATACCAACATTACTTACATGAAAATCCCCACCTTCTAAAATGCAAAGGGCCTCTCCAAGACTAACAAGCTCCAAACGGGCAACAAGTCCTCCTAGCTCCATGATTCATAAATAAGCACCAAGGATTTTCAAGCAACGGGATCCACAATTTTCATTGCAATTGAATTACTTAATGGTCGATGAGCCAATAAGGGTCCACAATTTTCATTGTAACTTATGGCAGTTTTCCATGATTTTGAACAATTGTGGACTTGAAGCTTCTTTGCAACTGTGAGCTTCTTAATAACTTGAACATGGTCCTATGAATAGTCACAGGCCCAAACACTTCTAAAGTTGAACAGTGGTAGGCCTGAACGCTTCTAAAGTTAAATAGTGGCACGTTGCTAACCGACGTGAATCGTGAATTCAAGAGACTTCAAGCCGATGGGAACAAAAATCCTAACCAACACTCAAGCCCTCAATCCTTCATGAACAAGGAACCCTTGACATCAAAAAAATTGACTTCTACAAGATAGTGCACGATTTTAGCACAACTTTAGGTAGCAAATGGTGGGTCAAGAAAGAGGCAATGTTATAGTGCAATTTCAGCGAAGAGTGGCATGGTGAGAGATGAAATGAATCATGGTTCAGGTAGTAACCTTAGGGTTTCACACTCCTATTTTTTATTGTAATCTTTTAAAACGAATTCTTTAAATAAAATTCAACTTTATTCGAAATCAATCGAATTTATTTGCCAATTGATTCAATTTGATTCCTATGGATTTATTCAGTGAACTTCTTCAAAAGTCTTCATTCAGGATTCAAATTGCTGAATTGCAAATTCTAAAAATGAAATTCACCAAACACAATGACTTAGACTATATGTTGTTTGAGATCAATGACAAAATATGCCAACTACTACAAATGATCTCAGTTCAGGATCAGACATATAATGTCATTGTACATGACATCATGTAGCCTTGAGCATTTTTGAACTTCATGTCATTCATCAATGGAAATGTTTGGTGGGAAACTTCCAACAGTGAACATTGTATTTTTTATTGTAATTTTTTAAAACGAATTCTTTAAACAAAATTCAACTTTATTCGAAATCGATGGAATTTATTCACCATTTGATTAAATTTGATTCCTACGAATTTATTCAGCGAACTTCATCAAAAGTGTTCATTCGGGATTCAAATTGCTGAATTTCAAATTCTAACAATGAAATTCGCCAAACACGAGTACTTAGACTATATGTCGTTTGAGATCAATGACAAATCTGCCAACTACTACAAATGATTTCAGTTTAGGCTCAGATATATAATGTCATTGTACAAGACATCATGTAGCCTTGAGCATTTTTTAATTTCATGTCATTCATCAATGGAAATGATCGGTGGGAAACTTCCAACAGTGAACATATACAAGATCATAATGCCCAAATTCTTCTAAATATTTCATTTAAAAACAACAAAGTCTGTGCAATAGATAAGTTTTGGAATTTCTTTAACAAATCAATTCAATATTTCTAATAAATTCATTAGAGCAAAGAATTTCAAATTTGAGAGGATAGGCTCCAAGAAATCCCATCCCCTTTAGTGCATTCCTTTTCTTTGCCTTCCTTTTTTCTTTTCTTCTAGGTAGATATAGTTAGGCTGTTACTCATAAAGCAATGCCCTAAATGCAGAAAATGCAAAATATTAGAAGATTCATGCCGAGATGATATATATCAATCGAATTCAGTTCTTTTCAGAAACTAATTTGACAGTGGCATACGAGAAGAAAAACCTTCAGCGAAGTTTCACACTACATAACTTGTGTTTTGCTTCACAAGTTTGTGGTCAACTGGTTACCTGACACGTCCAACCCCCCCAGTGTCGCGTATCCTACGTGTCGGACACCTATTTAGAACGTGTCATGTTCACAGGAAACGTGTCCTGCCCAAAAAAGGACCCTGACTGATGTTTTCTCATGCAAGTTGCAGCAGTGAGGTGTTTCGGTGTGCAGCTAAGGGTTATTTTTCCTTACTCATGCTATTTAAAGAGGTCCCCACCACCTCCATTTCACCCACCCTAGTAATTAAGTAAAAGTGACATTCTCCTTTATCTTTCATTTTCATCCTTTTACTTAAATTTTTAACATTACCATTAATTGTTTCAGGATGTTTGAAAGTGGTTCCAACCTCATTGGACTTCATATGGAGAAAGTAGAATTTTAGGTCCCATTCAAAATTCAGCAGACTTAACAGTTTTCAGGATTTCAAGATTGGCAGGATTGCAATGTTTCCACTGGATTCTATCATGTATGAGGGTATGGAACTTGCATTTAATCAAGGGCACCAAGCCCTTTATGTACCTCAATGTTGGTGGCATTGATTGTTGAACTCTTTTGTCATGCCCCCAATAAAAATGTACCCTTCACTCAAGTATAAACTCCTCTGTTGAACTCTTCCCTTTGTCATCGTGTCAAGTGACTTAGTGGTGTATGTGCACACCAGCCTCAATCTTATTTGCAGGGAAGAGAGAAGAGTGGTTGAAGGGAAAGACAATGATGTGGGATGTGTTTCCAGATGATATGGATTTGGACAACAGTGTTGAGTTGGCAATGTCATCATTTATGTTAGTAACTTAGTAACTTAGTAGTTACTAAGTTACTACTAGTTGCATAATTGAATTTGTATCATCATCATGTAAATGTTTACAGTTTAATTATTTCATTTTTGTATATATAATTCATAATTTAAATATTTAAATAAATATATATATAACGTGTCCTCCATGTCCTGTTTCTGGGGTCACCATGCCCGTGTCGGATACTCGTTGACTTAAACTGGAACTGATGAAAAATAAGTAACAGAAGATGGACTTTTTGTGGGCAAAAAGGCCTAAGAAAACAGTGGAGCATTACAGAGTCTTATCTATGAAAATATTGATTCAAATCAATTGTACCCTGTAGGTAATATCAAAACGTACAAACATCGTGAAAGAGCGATTAAGAGAGATGAAATTTGAACTAGCAATACTCGAAAAGGTGAGCTTCTAAATACCCTCATTTGGTGTCTTCTGAAACTCGGTCACCAATTCCTGCATTAGAAGGAAACAAATATTTAAGCAAACCCATCTAGCAAGAAGAATTGTCATGCATTCTTCCAGCTAACCCTAATTTTTCTTGATTGCAAATAAAATTTAAAGTATAAAATAAATAATGTGAAATTACTTCATTTGGGTAGAATAATGAATAAAGAACAACACCATTCAGTTTCTTGTCAACAGGTCACATGACATATCTTATCAACAACGGGATGACCTTCAAAAGGAAGTGAAAAGAATATAATCCCATTTAGCTTCTAATACCAACAAAGCCAAGGTACAAAAGAACACACCATATATAACACTATGGAAAAAATTAGCCAGGACTGTTGCAAATAAACATAAACAGGCCAATGGGTTGTGGTTCAGTGGTGAAAACAGTGGCATGTCAAGGCACCCATGAAGGTTCAATTCCTCTAGAAGAAAAAATAAGTAGTTGGGGCAAGGTGCAAGCCTGGTTAATTTTGACAGAAGAGTAACAACCCTGTCATGGCAACTTAGCCAAACAGAAGAGTAACAACCCTGTCATGGCAACTTAGCCAAACAGAAGTGCCAGTGTTTGGTGTTTCAACTATAGACGGCCATTTTTTGCCTGCACAAGCAGACCGCTTTTCAAGCCAAATGTATTTCTTCTCTTGAGTCTTTTTTTTTAACTGCCTTCCTCATATCACGATATGGTTAACGCACCTTACAGGTCCTAGAAAAAAATGCAACTAATACTATTTAATTTGGAATCCTTCAGTTAAGAGGTCGCGAGTGAGGGCCATCTATTCAGCCAAAGATACCCAGGACTTGCACCTGGCCCCAACCATTGTGTGTGCCAGCACATCCCTGAGCACAGGCACATACACAAGCTTGTCATTGAAGAGCCTTGAACCCTGTTGGAGGCAATATTAGCACCCTGCTTTCACCGACCCAGCAAGCCACCGTTGACTGCTTCGTTCGAGTTTAACGGGTAGCACATTTGAAAAAAGAAACAAAAAACAACCCATCTGCCTTGTGCTATGTCATATCCATAATGTCTTTTAATGGAACAAAATTTCCTTCTGGCCTTAGTATATGAAATTTAATTCTTCTTATGTTTTCGTATGACTTACTACATATCAATTTTGTCTGTAAATATTATATTCGGCAAAATTTTCTTAGATTACCATTACAGTATGTTTCCCTCTCTCTTGGAGTACGCTTATATAGTTCATTTCATTTCATGGCAAATATGTACTTTTAGAATTTCTTGCCTATAGCTTAAATTAACTTGTTTGGAATTAGAATATCTTTTCTGGATTAATAGCAGATATCGTTCTGGACAAAGTGACCCGAAGCCTCAGTTTATATAGGACAGAATTCCCCGGAAGAGTCGTGATCATTTATAACCTGTTAATTTTTTCTTATAATGTATAATTTTTTATATTTCATTAAAACCCTAATGGGGCATTTAGGCTTAATGCGGTTAAGCCCTAATATTAACCACTAGCCTAAAGAGGCGGACTTCTAGTAAAGCCGACAGACACTAACATTTTGACCTACTACAGAACGCCAAACACTCTAGCAAATGATTACAACTTGCCCTAGAGAGCTCAAAATTTCAATGGCCAGAACAAACAGATTAATTTGAAATTGAAAATAAATTAAGAGTGGTTCAGTAAAATGCCTGCAGATACTGTTCCCTCGAAGTACCGTACTTGCCAGTGCGCTGTTTCTGCCTCTCTTCATTGGTGAACATCCTCGCGGTGGGAGGATAGGGAATCCTGTTTCGAATAAATTATGGCCAACACACCTTCAATTCTGAGTCGTTCTTGCTATAGTGCTTGTTCGGCGACTGTTATTCATATTAATTTAATTTACCCCCCCGGTGTCTCCAAATTATGATATATTTTGTATTCTTGGTGGTATCTTTGTTCGGCGACTGTTCTTCATATTAATTTAATTTACCCCCCGGTGTCTCCAAATTATGATATATTTTGTATTCTTGGTGGTATCTCTGGTTATCAGCCAAATTAAACGATACCACACTTTATACCGCAACGCGAAGTAATCGTTGAGGAATTCCACTCTTTGTATTTATACCTTGATTCTTAAGAAAATAGGTTAAATGCGAGAATGAATTTCACATTGCATCATTGTAGTAAAATCAGATAAGATCATTTTATTGAACATTTTATATTAATATAGGAGAGGACCATAAAAGTAGGTTAATGGGATTATTAAGTATAATGATGTCCATACAAATAGAATTATGAGTACTAAAATGTTTATATAAAGATTAAGATAGAAAGTAAAGTAAAACTTGAGATCTATGTTGAAGCATGGAAAATCCTCGACTCCAAGTATGAGTAGCCACAACGGGAAGGAGATGTATAAAGGGAAAGGATCCAAGAATTGGATCGTGGTCCACTAGATCTATCTCTCCTAATATCCAACACTGAATGAAGAAAACTTAGGGTAGAATGATGCCTCGAGGAAGAGCTGGGGGAAGATTTGGACTGCCCACTATGTTGTTGTCTAGAAGAGGTAACCCATTACTGACACCTAGGTGATCTCGTCTACCCACTAGTAAGGGATCTAGTCTGGCAATGTCTTTGAGATCTCTAGGGAAGAGGGATGGTCCCTCGAGTCCACACCGATCTAGAGTCATAGGCAAAGTTGCTATCAGTCTGTCTCTTGGTGACCCTAGTTGATGGGAGCACCATAAAGAAGGGAGTAGTTTGTTGAGCAGAATCCAATCTAGGAAGAGGTTGGAAATGTGGGCATAAAGCCTAAGGACCTCCTTCGTGTATAGGGCCAAACATCTCTGGTCTAGGTACCTGAAAAAACTAGATAGTATCTAGGTCCCCCTAAATAAACAATGAAACCTCCTCAATATCTCATAGTAAATGGGGCAGCACAATATGAAGTGTTCCTCTATCACAACTTCATGAAGATGACATAGTTGGAAAATCCTCCCTATCTGTATAGTTTGGTGATCCATCTAAACTCAAGTTTATGTGAGCCCACTCAAAATTGACCTAGGGGGATACGAAGAGAGTGTGCCTAATGATGATATGTGTATGAGGGTTGGATAATGAGTTTGTCGCTCACCTCTATGAAGTGCTCAACACAAAAGGCCATCTTCGAACATAACCCACCTTAGGGGTTTGTCCAAGTGACCTGCACAAATTGCTTGTAAATGTCATCATGAATGATCATGTTCAACTCTTGCCTGGTAGGTAAGAGATGGTCGTGCACATCTAAGGAGTATATGAATGGAGGAAGTCAATCCATTGAAATACCAATGGACTCTAAGAGGTCTGAGACCCCTACAAACCAACACTTGGTATGACCATGAGGGCTATATAAGGTAATGGACTCTGATGAATGATAGGTCAAGTACAAGTACCAATCTCAACCATTTGATGAGTTGGTGAAACTCTGAATGTGGTGCATAAGTGAAACAAGGAGGAAATTAGTCTCAATCTGGAAGGGTCGGGCACCGAACTCTAAGAGAATGATGTGTTGGGGTATCATCTGCTTGCATGTGATGATGCATCAAAGGAGAAGTATCTGCACTCTCGCGACTAAAGCCTAATCCGCCTCTAGTAAACAATGCCCCCAAACCTTTGAGCCATAAAAGAATTGTGGGTCAGACAAGGGAATCCATGAGAGACATTTTAGACAAAATGTCTTCAAAATAGTGCCATAAACACTATCTCTCAAGAGCAACCAAGGATTTGTAACCTTTGTTGACATGAGGATGGAGAGCATGTTAAAGACTAAAGCAAGGCCCTAAGAATTGTACCCCTAAATAAGTATAGGTGTTGGTGATCTGAATCTCCCCTCCTCTAAAAAGGAAGTTGTGATCCAATGGTACCTTATTTGATCCATTGAAGATCGTCACCTTAGTTTTAACCAAGTTGAGCATCAATCGTTGAAGATCACAAAAAAATGCCAAAGCATCTAACTGTCTATGTAGGTCACACAGAGATCAAATTAAGAGGACCACATCGTCAATGAAGAGTAGGATAGATATCAAGACGTGATGGAGGTGACACCCATCACCATCCTAGATATCATCATGCAGAAAGGACTCAAGCTCATCTATCTAGATACTAAAAAGGGTGGGGACAGGAAGCACCCCTATTTAACTCCAATGGAACTCTTGATAAAGTCGAACATCTCATGTGCAGTACGGAGATGACCAAGAAATGACTCATATAAGCACATGATGGCAGTTAGGAGTGTCTCAAAAATATTGATTCCTTTGAGCCTCTGGAGCAGGGCCTCACGAGGAGCAAAGTTGAATGTTTTTTGAAAATCTACAAAGCAACAATAGACTTTCAAAGAGAGATGCTATGTCTCCTCAATGATGTCCCAAAGTGTAAGGATGTGATTAATGGTTTGATGCGAAGAACATAATCGTGTTTGTCCCTTAGCTTTAAGGAGTCTCCCCTCAACCTCCCCAGAGAGATTCATATGAAGGACAGTAGCATGGAGCTTGAAAAAGTTGAGGCTCACAATGATCATTATGTAGTTATTTGGATCTACATTGGGGCTTGATTTATGGATCGTGTAAATAGTGTGGTGCAGCCAAGCTTGCATAAAATATGTACAGACTACATGGTTAAACAAGTTGACCAAGTAATAATCTAGAGAATGAAGAGCATGCTTAAAGAACTCTGCTTTGAACCCTTCCTCATCCACTGCTTTGCTAGTACTCATCGCCCAAATAGCCTTCTAGATATCTCAGTATGAGAATAAATAAAAAGAAGAGGTAACCTAAATCATGGCCTATCCAAGGACATCATAAAGAGTGGAGGTATGGGAGAACATGGAATCTAGATCTAGATCCAACATGAGGAGGGTTTGGTGGGGAAAGACAGTGCGCCATAAGCTTTTGGGGGAATGGAGAAGGGAACACACAACCCACGTCTCCTCCATGAGATGAAGAGGCATTTCTCATGGCAGAGAAGGCACCAGTGAGAAGCTTTAAGGTTGGGTAAGAGTGGTGATCATCGGAAAAGGCATGCTTGGGCTAGCTATGGAGATCTTTGCAGTCTACATCATATAGTTGGTTCATGGGGTGTGAACTAGTTCTGGGGGAATGAGAGGTGGATTGGGTGACTTGGGGGTAGGATTTGAGGGTTGCTTCCCAAACGATAGAGGAAAGACAATCATATTTAGTGGATGTAGAGTTGAGATACGAGAACAAAGGTTCAAAAGGGAGCATCTGGTGGAGGTGGGCTGAAAATATGTTAGGGTCTCCCTCTTTGAAAAGAATAGCGGTCTGGGGTGGGATCGACTATGGTGGAATTGGGAGAGAAGGAATAACGTCCTAAAGGGAGAAGAAAAGAAGAGTGTGATCAGGTAAGGGGATGGGGGTTATAGAGAAGTGGCACACCTAAGGAAGTAGGTCTAAACTAGTCATGGCACAACTAACTACACTAGCTCCTCCATTGTGTGGGAAGCATGTGAAGTGATTGAAGCTCACGGAATAGGGGAGATCGTTCGAGATCAACAACTCATGATATTCCCCCAGTTGTATAAGGTGTCTGCCATGAGTTGTAGTGGGCCCCAAAGCATCATCTAGTAATCTGTGAAGTCTCGTTGCCTCTGAATACCTCCTAAATACAAAAAGCATCTTCGAACTAGTCATGGAGAGGGAACTGGAGAGCTCTAGTGCATGCACTAAAGTCACCCGGGAGGATGACCTCCCCAATCGTTGAATACTAAATCTACTACTATGTTATATTCTTTTTTATTAAAAAACAAATTTTGAGTGGAAATGATCAATATGTTGATTGAAATTAGTCGTTGGAAGTTGGAACACGTTTACTTGCAGGGATTCAATGGCTAGAAGTTGAAACACTTGCATGTAGGTCACCACACCAAGCATCGAGGACAAGGAATCAACTGTAATGCCATCCATCAATGACCATTGCCCTCGATTTTGAAATGTTGAAGATGGTAGAGCAGTTTTGCAATAAGATGGTAAAGCAGTTTTGCAATAAGATGGTCGATCATTTTGGAGTAAAAAGCTTAGGATAAACACTTCTAAAATGGTTGATTAATATAAATGCACAAAACCCTATGCACATCAATCACAATATTCCCTGCACGCTAGGGAATAATAATAATGAGTTGAAACAAGAAATGTAAAATGTTGTTTTAGTCACATTTTAACAAGGTTTCATACAAAACCCGTTTTCAAAATGTAAAAAAACATTTCGAGTTTCTGAAAATAGGGTTTCCAATAACATAAGTCGTGACATAGGTTTCTTTGGAAATTGTTACTCTTCTAATTGTGGAACTCTAATCTATGCCTCAAAAGCTAGTTGCCTTAAACAATAAAGCCTTTGGTTGACATAACGTAGCAAAATTCAAATCCACAGAATACAATTTACATTTTAACACTTTGCAGTTTTTAATGACATCCTTTACACCATCAAGGACAATTGGTAGTATATTTGTGTTGATGGTGATATTACTGGTTATCAACCAAGTTGAACTATACTGCAAATTTTTGAAAAATCAATATACAACACAACAAATTTATCATTGAGAAAGTCCAATATTTATATTTATAGCTTGATTCCTAAGAAATTGGGTTAGTATTTTTTCATTATTTTTTTATGTGTTTTTATTTCCTTTTAGTGAACAAAAACAAGCAATATGTTGATTAAAATGCCCAAAACATTTGTCGACACAACAAATATAGAAATATTGTTGAACGTTTTAGCTGCATCTCAAAGGCATTTCATACAAAAATGCATTTTGAACCCTTGATATAGGGTTTCCAAAAACATAAGTTATAAGGTTTGTTTCCTTGGGCACTTCATGAGATTAGTGATCTTACATATTTTTTAGTCATGCCTTAGTCTTACTTAGTAATTACTCATTTGATATTTTTTATTTTTCAACATATTTCAAGAAAAATTTTGCAATGAAATCCAATCCAAGACATGCTTCTTTACATTCATGAATATCATCAAACGAACTCATCAATGTAAATTAGTATGCCTAACTCAAGGAGGCACTATTATGAACATTAATAACAATTAATTAGGCTATTTCACCTTTTCACCCTATCAATATATATGATACAAATCATAGTAGTTATGGACATGTTATTATAAATCTCGAAAATAATGATAATTCTTAAGTGGGTGAGTTAATCCTAGAGATCTATCACAAAGTGAATACTCTAACTAGATAATAATGAATATAATTTTATTTATTATGACATTTTTTTAACTCGATTGCTTTTTCAAGAAAATGCCTTCTAAAAAGATTATTAGAATATGGATTATGTATTCTTAGGACTTTTGCACCTAATTTGTCAAGGGAATCCCAAATCCAACTAAAGGTTTTATATATTTTCCTTTTGAATGTTTGTACATCTTTTGGCATAACGCATCAATGCATTGTAATTAATAAATTATTCAAAACAAAATTTATAATAAACAAGTGAAATTAGCAACACAGATGTTTATACCTACCTTTTAGTATTTTAATGTAGTAAGTGTATGTAAGTTAAAGTAGGAAATTTTTTAGCTTTCATTAATGCTTCATGCTGACAAACATTCACCGTATTCCAAAGCACCAAATGACTCTAACTAAAATTAGAGTTTTTAGAGCATTTTGTTCTTTTATGAGCTTAAATTAGGTACATCAAAATACATTTGTAATAACTAGCATGGCAATAAATAAGAAATAATCATGTGGTTTCTTTGTAATAAAAACTATGAATACATAAAAATTTCAAATGTATCCATGAAAGAGTGTTTTTTTGGGAAAAAAAACATTAAAAACATAAGCATCTTCAACATAGCCACAGATTGGTTCTCTTATACCAATCTATGTTTATACCTACCTTTGGCTATGTTTATAACATAGCCATAGATTGGTTCTCTTCAACATTAAAAAGATGTTTATACCTACCTTTTAGTATTTTGATGTAGTAATTGTATGTAGGTTAAAGTAGGAAAATTTCAGCTTTCATTAATGCCCCATGCTGACAGACATTCGCCATATTCCAAAGCACCAAATGACTCTAACTAAAATTAGAGTTTTTGGAGCATTTTGTTCTTTTACGAGCTTAAATTAGGTACATCAAAACACATTTGTCATAACTAGCATGGCAATAAATAAGAAATAAGCATGTGGTTTCTTTGTAATAAAAACCATGAATACTTAAAATTTTCAAATGTATCCATGAAAGAGTGTTTTTTGGGAAAAAAAGAACATTAAAAACATAAGCATCTTCAACATAGCCATAGATTGGTTTTCTTATACCAATCAACAATCCTTTTGTGGAGAATCTACATGCATGATGCTCCATTGCAATTAACATAAATTAAAATGTTTCAAACAGTAACGGGAAACAAATCTTAATACAAAATTGGTCTTTCAATTAAAAATTCAGGTTATGTTTTTAGTACTCCATTGATACTTTGGGCATTGCATTTTAATTAAGGGGAAAAAATCTTCCTCCTAGATCATAGTCACTTCTTATAATTACAATCTGTGGGTCTTATTAAACAACCCAACCATTAACGAGCCATGAACTCCTTATTCTCAAAATTTCAGAAGAAATTTTGACATCCAAACATTCACTAAATCTTTGTCTTTTAACTATCAACATATATGTCATCAAGTAATTCAAATTCCTAGAGCCAAATCTAAAACACACTACAATTATCAACACAAATGTCATCAAGTAATTCAAATTCTTAGAGCTAAATCTAAAACGCACTACAATTTTTAGTTGAAAGTTTAAAAAATGAAGCAGATATTCCATATTTCCTCGCATTTTTACTATATTTAGCCTAATTTAATAGCATTGTCTAAAATATAACAAAACTCTTTAACATACTAAATCATGTATGGAGAGTAAGGAGAGTTTGTACAATCTAAGACAAACTCTATATGATGTACTATTGGTTCAAAAAGCGATTCTTCTTCTAAATTGAGTGAGAGGAAGGAAATGGTAATCAAATTGAATAAGGTTGATGTTATCAATAAGGTAAATTGTGATTTAGAGTTCTTCTTAAAATTGGCTTCTCGGAAAGTGGATGGAATGGACCAAAGCTTGGAAAAGTCATCCTTTGGATATCAATCTTGATAAATGGGTCTCACTTTCATTTTGACGGCAAAATCATTTGAAGAGCCTTGGGAAGACTTAGGTTGCACTGGCACCTAAAAATCTTTAAAATTGAAAGAGGAGGTAAAGTTATTAGTCACTTCATGTTTGTTAATGGCATGCTAATATGAGCAACATGTACCATAATTGCATCCATATTAAATCAATTCTCAACAAGTTTCTCGTTCCCTCGAGGGGTAAGAAGAATCCCTTTGAAGTGTAGATTTTAGGTGTGAATGGTAAGGAAAGTATCACTCCTTGATATGGCTTTAAGGAGTTTATAATTTGCAAAACTAATTAATTGTCCCTTGGTAGGGGGAAGGAAGTAGGCAATTCTAAATTAGCACTATGGAAATCTTTGCCTAGCACAAATAATGGAATCCTTTCCAATGTAAGGCAAGGATGCAACTATTGGGAAAATTTTGACACCCCCATTCCCTCTTCTTTTAGTTAGTCATCAAGCATACTTTGATAACACTAGCCCAAATAAACAACGGGCCACCTTTTATCTTTTATCCACCTTGAGAGACTTATAATATGGTTTTATAGGTCATGGGGATGCGATTTCTCCCAATCTGCTTTAAATTGATAGAGATCTCAATGCTTTGTCATGTTGTCAATCTTGTTACATAATGCATAGATCTACAAATAACACACAATTCTATGGTACAAAACCTTGAATTGATCATGATATCTACAAACAGATCATCACTCTACAAGAAATAAAATAGAGCAAGAAAGATAAATTAAAACCGGGGATCAAGAGGATGCATGGGCAGATTTGGGTGTAGACACCATATTTTTTTCCATAATTTGTTTTCTCCAATGGTAGTTTTTTTTTTTTTTTTTTTCATTCTAATGCTACTTCTACAAATACTTTGGCTTTGAATCTCTTATCCTTGCATCTCCACAAACTGGTTTGACCATTCTCTTAATCTTTCTTGAGAGGCTTTACATAAACATCTTAACAAAAAAGGGTAAAATTTGAGTATAACAATTAAAACACATGAAAAAACTAAGAGAGAAATTTGCAATTTTATTAACCTATTGAATATTAACTATGCATTTATTTTGATTGGAACTTTGGGTAAAAGAATACTAAATTAGACTTCAATGGCTATCAACTACCACATTCCATATATTAGAAATATGAAGCTACAATTTACCTAGGGTTAAAAAAAAATGATAGCAGAAAATATTAGTAAACTTGGTATTTAAGCTTAAACATTTCAGGCATTAGAGTTCCATGGTTGCATTTGAGTTACAATTAAGAAATGCAAGCATGGAAAACTTGTACAAAAACTTGTTCTATATGTGGAGTTGTCCAAGTTATATTCAATCACTTGTTAAAGTTCAAGTGGAAAACACAATTTTGAAGAAAATCATACTAAAGCACTCTATTAAGAAAATATCAGTGTTTTAGTGTAAAATCTAGTTGCATATAGTCTTCTTAGTGACTCTGTGTCCATATGTCAATTTTGATATCCCTACAATTTACAATGAAATTGAGTGTCATAACACATTCAACAAATTACAAAATTGAAATTGTGAAGGATCTTAGTAGAACAATGTTTTGAAACATACCTTTTTTAGTTAAAGGATTTTTTTGCAAAAATCAAACAAGGAAGTCTCATTATGTGGCATTTCTCTCTACTTCAACTAGTGCATTGTCCTGATTAAGTATAACTTTTCATGAACAACAAAGTCACATAGTATGTAGATGACAACATATGTGTCTTTCAAGTAATCTTCGTATGACAAGGCTGTCAAATTCAGCATTAGTTTTCTTAATATGTCATCTCTAAGAGAATATGATACTCGTAAGAAAATGTCAAAACTATTTAATATCACCTAAGATTAATAACATCATGTATCTATGATTAGATAAATAATGTTGTTATATTAAAAGTTGAATTTCACTTCAAATTTGAAATTCACTATGTGTAGAAATAAAGGGCTCTTGAGAATAAAGTATAACTCATTTTTCTATGCAAAATTCCACCCTACTCTATTTGCAATTTGAAAATTTTCCACTTGGATCATAGTCCCTGTTTTAGTAGTTCCACTTCAATGAAATTCATCATCAAATTTATTGAATTATAGATTTTTGATAAAATAGATAGATTTGGTAGTCTATAAAACCGAGATCGCATTCATATTATGCAATATATAAATTTGATAATCACTGAATATGTATTTCCTCTATAACTTAAATAATTAAATTGCAATTTTTAATGAGTAGGGTATGTATATTTATATAACCCATACCTCCATAATCTTAAAATTAAATTATTATTATTAAATAAAAATCATATTTAACTTTACCCTGGATGGGGTGACATGGATGCAAAACGATGAGAAAAATGCCCCTTCAAGAAGCACCCCAGATAGAATTATTGGTAGCTTGGAGTCTCCCCACCCGAAGAACAACGCTTACGAGGTTAATGCAAATGAAGTTTGGCTTGTGTGAGGCATCATTCTGAATGTTAGCATGTACTTGGCCATCTACTCGTTGGTACGATGGTAATGATAAGCATTTGAGTGACATTACTCCCCAATACTCAGCTTTGATGGATAGTCATAGCATGAGGCGACATTACAACAATGATTTCAACATTCGTCTTGTAGGTATTATGGTTTCAAGTTGGAATGTGGTCATGCTTTTTGTTCACAGTTTAAATGAAGAGGGTGGTGATCTTCCAAGCAGCTTAGTGTTGAAGAATTATGTGGCCTCTAAGCAAAAGTGGGATCCTCGTGTGTGAATTTCTCTTGTGCACATTTCTCAGCATGCAGTGATGCCACCAACTCGAGGATATTCAAGGGGATATCAACAGGGGCGCATAGGCCCTCCTGACCCCTTGTTCTCCAGTAATGTAAGCCATGATCTTGCCAGCCCATGAGTGTTGCACTCTGCTCAAGCGACACTAAATGAATTTTGGCAACAAATCCCTTTGCACATCCATAATGCACTTGTTGTTGTGGAAGTTGAGGTTCATCAAGAACCTGTCTCGGTGCACGATTGGGAAGTATATGTAGAGATTGACAACTCAGTCCCTGACATGGGAAAATCATGAGCAAGGGATACCAAAATTCTGAAAGTTGTCGATTTATATTGGCATATTAAAACAATCATGGGCAAGATTATGTTGGACAACGAAGAGGACAAGGAAGAAATCATGCAACAATTAGTTGAGGTTCGTTAACAATAATAGGGCATTCAGGCTCACATGGAGAACCAAGAATGTCTTAAGGAAGGCCAAAAGGCCAACTCCCCTAGGCCTTTGAACCAGGAATGTCATGAGAGGGAAGGTGGCCTCTCTCCTAACTAGTCTTTGGAATGATATATTTTTCGAACTTTTTAAGCTACTTATACTTCAATATGTGGAACCAATGTATCAAGACAACTAGATATTCAAACTGTTATTCTATATGTATATTTTTGGTTTATTTCATAACTGAGCGCAAACTATATGGACAAACAATTTGCTTCATTGATGTTGGTCTGGTTTCCCCAATGGCAAGCCAATAGTCCAATGGTTTCTAGACACATTTCTACACTTTGCTAATTAGAATTACTAGTTTGGTTTGCTGACAAAAAAAGATCATATTTAACTTTCAATATCAATTGACTATCTCTCAATAGTTTTATAATATCCACCTTGTTCCAAAAGTTTTTTTTTTAATAAAGTTTTACCCTATCTCAAGGGTTTTAAAACTTTTACATTAGATCATTGAAATAAGTAGCCAAGTACTGAGAAGGAATGCAGAGAAAAAAAAAACATGTTTATTGATTTACAACTGCATAAGAGATCTGAGAAGAAACCATAGGGCAAAAAAATCTTTGAACAAACCTCTTAAGTTGGAGTGCCTTTCACTTCCATTAAAAAATGTTTTGAAATGATAATCTAATTGGTGCACGTAATATTATTTAGTGAAAGTTGAGATGGTTTGTTGTATTCTTTGAGTTCCTTTTATATATATTTATCATACTTTAAGTTGGAATTAATGGGAGATTTGAACTTTGGACCTCCACCTCTAAGGTATGACTTTCAACTCTACAATAAATTTGTGTATACAATATTGGGAGAACTCATGGATTTTACACTCCTTATCATTCAATTGGAACTAATAGGATGACTATCATCATATATTTTTTCGTTATGATAGTGCAACGCAATCATACTTCGAATTATTCACGCCTTACAAGGAAATATACTGTGAAAAAGTGTATTAGTCATGTGGACCACAATTCAATTACAGTGAAGTGACGTCTGTAATACTAGAACAATTCACATAACGTTGATCAATAGTTATAGCATCATTAACCCCGTAACCATGGAGCCATAATCTCCTAAGTGGTCACTTATCCAATTCAACCACTTTCACCACTTTCTCCTTGAGTTTTTAGCCCAATTTCCCTTTGGTCATTTTTGTCCTTCATTAATATTGCGACCGAAAGGGTTGGTTGCCCTTTATGGCCTTCTAAGTCATGACTGGCTTGCTTTGTCTGTGTGCATAGGTCATGACTGAGCCTAGAAGCTCCCATTTTTGGACTTGGTTGCAATGGGTGAGATCTCCCACCGATTCCTCGAGGTCTAGACTTGAGAAGGATTCCATTATGAGCTCGAGGATCTTATCCTAATAACCATATGGCCTTATCCCTAAAGCCCTATAAGAATCAAGCCATTTCCCATGGGAAGAGGAGGAAAGAACTAGAAAGGTTACTCTGGCGATTTGGCTGCAAGGCTTAGGCAAGGAGCTTGGAAGAAGGACATCTCTTCAGTTTACATCTGGCAAGTTGTGATATTGCTTATTTGATCAATAGAAGATATGTTGGATGTTTCCATCTACTTAATTGTTTGTTTAAGTTCATGTATTCATTGATAGAGAATTGGTATGATTGTGTTATGACATACTATCAAGTCTAGGAGCATCCTTTGTTTATGTCTCTATTTCTGTGTTAGGTATATGAAGAACCTAAGGGAGCCATGCAAGGTGCAAAATCCCTACAACAGATTGGCGACCATATTGGGGAGATCACCCTTTATGTGCTTTTCTTCCTTCTTTATGTGCTTTCTTTCTAAGATCTTTACCCATTTAAATGTCCTTATCTAATTTCCAGGCTTTGTTGAACTCTTTCTTGAGTCTATTCGAAGAAACCTTTACCTTGGATCTGATAGATCTCATCTAAGATATAGCATTGTCCCATTTCTTTGTTTTGGTCGCGATTTCTCACTGTACACAGAGCGACCCAAAACCTCTTGGTCGTGATTTTCCTTCCTTGGGGAAGTGACCGTCTCTAGTCCTAAGTTTATGCAATGTCCCCATTTTGGGACATTGTAACATTACAACATTTCAGAGTGTTATGCCCACCTGAGTAGCCAAATAGGGGTGACAGAGAGTTCAAGAGATATTGAGGGGTTTATTTGGGCCCGACTTGTATCGTTCATCATCAGGATCCATTCTGCACAGCTGGGCTTTGGTTCTGTTGCATTTCGACGATTTTCGTAATTTTGAGTTATTATGGGTCATATCTTAATTAAATTCACTAAGAAGGTCATAATGGGCATATTACTTGGAGAAACCTCTTAGTGTAATAGCTCATCGAAATCGGGAGGAAGAGTATTACAGGATAAGATGATGAGAAGTGACTTTCAGTTGCCGGAGAAGCCATCACGATGGATAAATCACTTTTTAGAGGCAAAATGGTTAATTAATTAATTAATTAAGTGATATAATAAAAGAATAATAAAATAAAGTAAAAGTCACTTGGAAGGAAAAGGTGAACAACGAATTAGGGTTTCGAGAAGCTATAAAGGAAGGGTAAAGCAACCTAATTCATTATGCATTGTTATGATTTGATGTTGAGAGTTCCCATAGGAGGAGGAGAGCCGACCTTATTGTTTTGTGGATTTCTGGAGGAAACCACCAACATTGATCGGTTTTGGTGTTGAGAGACACATCCTAGCCCATCGGAGATACCATCCAGGTATTTCATCGTGCTTTTCAGGAGTATCCATTGCAGAGTGCACAGCCAGTGAGGGCGCAAGTCAGTTTGAGGGTTTGGAGAGCTACACGAGATCCGTATCCAGATTGCAGTTTCCTTCCAACCCATTTGAGATCCAGCCAGGGCGCTTCTATTGAGCCATCTATCGTCAGATTCTGATGGTGGAATCATGCAGATCGACTCATTCATCCATTTAGGGCGCAATTCTTCTGGACAAACATTTGGTGTTGCATGCAGAGTTTCAGAGCAGATCCGGACAAATCCTTCCAACCCATTTGAGATCCAGCCAGGGCGCTTCTATTGAGCCATCTATCATCAGATTTTGATGGTGGAATCTTGCAGATCGACTCATTCATCCATTTAGGGCGTAACTCTTCTAGACAAACATTTGGTGTTGCATGCAGAGTTTCAAAGTAGATCTAGACAAATCCTTTCAACCCATTTCCTTATTTGGCGAGACAATCATTTTGAGCCATATAGCAGTAGATTCTGTTGGTGGAATCCTTTGGGGCGCATCCAGTGTCCCAAGAGGTGTGCAAACCCCCCAGGGGTCCAAACCCAGTGCCTCAGGGGTCAGATTCGAGATCCGACAGACATCATTTTCAGTCTAGAGACTAGGGCGCTTCTATTGGAGCAGTTTCCAACACATTCTAATGGTCAATTATTCCGGATGAGTTTTCCAGCTGGTAGCAGTTACCGTACTTCTCCGGAATCACATATTTTTCCTGATCTATCTGTGCATGCATCAGATCTGCTATCATCTTCTGATCACGGGTATTTTGATGTTATTTGTTTGTATTCCAATGATGATCCATGAGATCTAGCTGACGATTATTTCTATATTTCCAGTATGCTATTGTATTTCCATGCTTGAGTCGCATAATACATATATTGAGCAATTGATGTTCTTTACTTCCGCATGCATCCTTTATATATTATTTAAACCATAAATATGCAACATGCACATGCAATAACCAACATGCACTCGCAATAACCAAAAAATATCTCAAACACACAACTGAAACGCATCCAGAAACCCCCAGTGTATCAAATCTGCGAGACAGAGCATTAGAACAGTAACAAATATCTTGATCAGCGGGATCAGGGATATTTCAGTTTACCGGGAGATACCATACCTTCTGGTCGCCCTATTCCTCTTACTGGGTCACGACTCGGACGCACTGTCGCCCTCTGCAAGGAGAGGTCGACCTCTTAAAAACCCTTTTTTGGAGAGTTATCCTTTAAAAAACTTAGCTAGATCCTTTTCCACTAGTCTCCTTCAACACCCTAGACCTGTCTTAGGCCTGTCTCATTGGTTTTGTTTCAAATTCTTTTTAAATTTATAAAACTTATCTTCCCTTTTTCTCCATCTCATGTGATTGATGGGTACAACTAGAATCATCTAGTATAATCCCTTCAGTTAAGTAGAAGGTTATTTGTAGTTGTTTGAGAAGATTCTTTCGCAAAATATGTCATTTTATTATGCAAGTCTCTTTTTCATTAGTTTGAATGCTTGTTGTTTCCTGAATCATTCAGAGAACCCTTCAGACTATTATCTAGACTTAGAAATTTTTGTGTGCTTTAAGTTTGCGTGTTTGGTTTTTCCTTTTGATTTTTGCATTCATTACAAAACATTGTTGATTGAAAGTGAAAGTTGAAGAAGAAGAATGTTTCAATTTTCATATAGTTCGAAAAAGGAAAAGAAAAAAATATTGTATTTGGAGTACTTTAGAATATGGTTGAAACACTTTGCGTTTGATTAGGAATTTCAAAAATCATTCAATAATTTTGGTTGGAAAATTGTCCCTTTCTCTCATTTGCAAGAATCAAAGTGAATCGATATGCATTAGGGTGTTCTCTTACATAGGAAGCAAAAACAAAAGCACTCTTCTCCCTCTCATAAATAGGATTCATTGAAAAGAAAATTGTTGAAATTTCATTCTTTTGGACCTATTTCTAGTCGAGTCCTTTCACCTCATGGGTTTCACTTCCGCGCAACCCTTTCATTAAAAGCAACTTAAAAAATGAACACGCATTAATAAAATTTACTAGACTTTTATTTTCCAAGAACACCAACAATAGTCTAGGTGTATGGTCTTTGGACTAAGATAAGTGAGTTAATCGTCCAAGACCACGAAAACAAACCATAGCACACTAAAGAGCGCTTAAATCCAACTTTCGTATAGGCATAGTCGGGAACCCCCTCTCACACAGGGGCTACACACGAGGTCATGTGCAGCTGAGCAACAAAGATTACCCCTCTGAGGCTTAACCAAACATAGTGGAACGATAATATATTGGGGTTTATTCTTGAGAATCAGTTGTTTCCATTTGATCTTGGAACTTCATGAATCCTGAATCAGTTTGGGGTCCTATGGAGCTTTTTCTGGTGCTCTTATTCTTGTCCTCTTGAGGAGTTTCAGACTTGATATCATGTCCATATTGTCGGACCTGACTGTCGACTGTACCCACCCGGAGGCTGACTGTGAGTTGGTGTGTAATGTTCCTAACTTGGCTAGTCTGGGAAACACTGGTAATCTAATGTATCTAATGTAGATAATTCATTGTTACAACATATGAATGACTATATAGATGATAAATGAGACAAAAGACTGCAAATCTTATATTATGATATCTTTGTGAGTACAATGTCGAATGCGACTAAATAAAAATGAATCATTCAACAAGATAAAATGACAAAAGGATCTTAGTTAGAATACAACAAGCAAAATAAATTATAATACCCAATAATAGATGAGCACTACAGGATTAATGGATGAGCTGGAACTATGGCAGCTCGCACAGTAACTGTTGAAAGTATGAAAAGTTCACCCTGGTGGCTAAACCTCTCAGAATGGCTTGGAAACTATCCCAAACGGTGCGCCTTGCTCTAGCTCTCAGTCCTGGTGACTGACTGGCCCCTCTACTGGTGTGTCTGGATCCTGCATGGATCCTCCTGGGGGAATGCGCCCCTCTCTCACTAGATAATTTCTCCCTAGTGATTCCACCGTCAGAATTGACTGAGATGTGTCTCAAAATGATCGCCTTGGGCTATTGTGAAATGGGTCGGAAGGGTTTCCCTAGATCTGATCTGATGATCGCTCAGGAACCCCAGATGTGTCCGCCCAAAGAGCCACACTCCCAATGTCTAGAAAATGCACCTTAGATGATTCCTCCATCAGAATATGATGAGGAACCAGGAAAAAGATGCGCCTTGCTTTCCTCTCAACTAGGTCGGAGGGGAATCTTTGAACTCTCCATAGATGGGACAAGTCGATCCACTGAACCTCCTCAGAAATTGCACCCTCACCCTGAATAAGTGCGCCCTTGCTGCTGGAACCTATGTAACTATTGCTGAAGAATGATGGAAGACCTGTGTGATCTTCCCGGTGACTAGGGTGTGTCTCTCAACAACGAAATTATCCAACTGGTGTCTTCCTCGTAGAATCCATTGAACTATCTCTCCTGAGATGTGCCTCTCTCCTCAATGACAAGTCAAAATCTACATAATGATGAATTAGATCACTGAACCTTCTCTTATAGTTGCCTGAAACCCTAATTCGCTATTGACTTCTAGTTTTAGCTCGTTTGTTCTATTTTTAGCTCAAATTGGCTTAAAAGCGCTTTTAACAACTTTTAGCTCAATGTCACTTTCCAAATATAACACCTTTGACTGGAATGACCTCTAGTAACATTGTTTACCCCTTTATGGCCCTTGCTATATTCTAACAGGGTGGTTTAGACCATTAAGCCTCCTCTCCTGAGCTCTTATTTGGAAAGGGACATTACATGGTGACCTTAGTTTCCATAATCTTTAGGAAATTTATACAAGGTGATGACGAAGGGGAATCTTCGTTGTACCTAGATCAAACGTTGGTCAAACTCACTCGAGCTCCTTGGAGGGAAACCTATAGATAGACCATCTAGGAGTTTGCACCAAGGTGTAAGTCTGTTAAGCAGGCCACCAATGTAACTAATCCACCCACTTATCTCAACCCCTTCTCACACGTTCCTGGGATGTTGGATTTCATCACCAACTAGTGAGCTCATGGTGAGAATCTTTGGTTTGTTTGCTTGATTCCTATATTTCTTAACGCGTGTTGTTTATGTTCTTTAGTTGGCCTTAGGATTGTCATTGTTGTAGCTCAATCCTGGCCGACCAAGATTTGGGTAGGTCTCTGAGGATGCAAGGTTTGCCTCATCTACATTACGAACCCTTGCCTCCCAACTCACCTGAAGACCATCTTCGAGAGGAACTCCACGAGGAAAACCGCTATGAAACTGGAAGTATTGTTACCCCTTTACTTGAATGCCCAGAGGGAGACAACTTTCGAGAAGGCTTTGTACTCCCTGCAAATCCACCCTTGAATGACCCTTTTGGTCCCCTCCTCATTCGGGTAAACTCTGTCGGAGAACTTGAAATTGATACTGGTTACCCTCGTCTACCACTTGTGCCTTGTGAAGACGTCATGAGCATGAAAACCCAACAAATCCATTCCTTAGAAGGTTTCACCATGCCACCACAGGTTTCTGGCCCATCTAATCCTATCCAGACCCCTGAACAACCCCACGACATCCTCGATCAATTAGATACAACTATAGACTTTGCCTTTAAACCCTTGCAACGAGATCTGTCACATGCCTCTTCACACACCCCTCATCCCCCCATATCTGGCATCTCCCATATGTTTCAAACTTCTTTTCCTCATCCCTCCCCTATCTACTCTACATTACAACAAGCTCAACTCAACGTCGCCCTGACCCAAACATCGACATTGACATTTGTATCACAAGTTGTCCCAACCATCTTACCGCCACATTCAAGAAAACAACCTTATACACCCCCCACTTGAGGGAAACCTTTATTTACCCATTATTCTTAGGAGGCAATCCCAACCTTTTTGGACAACAACCTTCAACATGAGGATTGCCTATCCAAGGAAGTTAACTAATGGGTTTCGGACAACAAACATCTATGAGCCACCCTTTCACTGTGGGACAACCCCTGTACTTAGGGAAAATATCCAGTCAACATCCATCCGAGGGGAAACCCTCGAATTTCAGATCATTTTCAACGAGGGCATACCCTCTTATCAGGATACAACCTTTATTTGATTGGGGCAACCCCCAGCCATAGGGTCATATTCGCTCTAGAGGAAACAATCAACTGGGGGGAAGCCCCTAGCTACCGGACAACACCCAATACAAGGTCCAAACTATTCCTTCTACCACCAGCCTACTATTTGGCCACCCTTACCCAAGAATAGGAAATATTGTATGGAACCAACATCAACAACTTGCCAATCCTGAAATTTCCACTCAACCAAGAGGACCCCTTGGAGGACCACCCCATGGAAAAGGGGGGCCACCATATGGTGGTGGACCCCTTGGAGGACCCCCTAGGGGACCTTCTGGAGGACCACCCTATGGAGGAGGACCCCCTAGGGGACCACCCTATGGTGGCAGACCTCTTGGAGGACCACACTATGGCAGAGGACCCCCTTGGGAACCACCCTATAGAGGAGGATCTCCTATAGGACCACCTTATCGAGGAGGACCACCTTATGGTGGAGGACCCCCTGGAGGACTACCTTATGGAGGAGGACCTCCAGAACAACCTCCCCATAGAGGAGGACCATATCACCAACCCCCACACGTCAACAAACAACTCTCATTCCTAGCAACTTTAGATCTGCCAGATCTTTCAGGGTTGACTAATGACCCCATACACCATTCCCCTTTTTGCCCCCCCCATTCATGCTAAACTTCCATCCGATATTCCAAAATTCGACAAAAAACCTGGAGAAGATCCAAATAATCATGTGATGACTTTCCATCTATGGTGTTCTTCGAACTCCTTGATGAACGATTCTATTCGCTTACAACTTTTCTAGCGAACCCTTACAAGATCAACAACTAAATGGTATATAGAACTGTTGTCAAACTCTTTTGACGACTTTAATTCCCTTGCCATGGCATTTTTGACACACTTTCAATTACCTATCCTCTATGAGACCAGTACTGAGCTCTTAACCTCGTTACACCAATCAACTTCCACTCATATTTCAGATCATATTCATGAGTGGAGGCGTCGACAAAGATTAATCAAAGCCACAATATTTAATCAATTATTAGTTGATTGGTTCACAAACTCTCTTTTTCCACCTATAGCTCGATATGTCGTCATGGGAGGCGCTGGTACCGAGGAACAAGCTATCAGCCGAGCCCGATATTTAGATTTGGTATACTCTTAATCAGGCACCTTATACGACCTAATTCCTAATGCTCCTCGGTCGTCGAATGATCAAACCAAACCCACACTTGTACCCCATTGTGATGGTATGATTGGTCATGTTTCCACAGATACAGCCAGTCATATGACTAGGCAACATAGTCAATCAACTAAAGCTACCAATCCTAGCTCATTTTTCCATACCATCACTCCAAATAAGCCCTTTGCCTAAACCTTCGAGGTTAATTCGATGCAATCAACCTTACCCAAAAACCCACGGCAATATGAAGGAAAAAAGAAGGGTAATAATAATAAGAAAAATAAAAACTCTTCTAAGTAGTCAGGCCCCAAAACCTAAGAAAGTAACACTAAGGGTAAAAGAAAACGAAAGGCTAAATATCCCCGAATAATTTGTAAAGAGGATCATTTCACTAAACATTGTCCTCGTCTCGCTTGAATTCATCAATATCTTGAACGAGGCCCATCCTCTTCTATGCCTACAATTTTAACAAATCCTTTCCCCCGCAAGCAACAACAACTCATCGTCAAAACACAAGCACCCCCACCAGGGGGCAACCCTAAATCCCCGTATGTAAACATGTTGATGGTTAAATTTGTGTCCATATCTACTAGAGCCAAGAATTATGATTCTCCAAGAAGTGATTCTTTACCCAAGGATCCCCCCTTAACCACCCCACCTGATGGCCCTCTCACACTAGAGAAATCGACTATCAAACCTGCCTTACGCCCTCCAAAGGGAATACTTCATTGCACTGCGCATAATCCTAATGCTCGGACAACCCAACACTATAGCATAATAGAAGATCTTTCCCAAGCCCCTTGTTCCATGTCGGCACTTGAAGTACTGTAGTTCTGCCTTGCGCAGTGTAAAGCCTTATTATTAGCCATTGGTGGAATTGACCCCGTTGAATCCAATGTTATTTCCTTCGACACGAATTGCAATGAATACCACCTATCACACCAATTGGCATTACAAATCACTATTCGATCTCTTAATAAAAATGTTTTTCACACAGTACTTGATGAAGGCACCACAACTTGCATCATGTTCTTGACATGTTGGAAATCTCTTGGTTCTCCTCAACTTACCACATCAGAAACCATATTGAAATCTTTTTACGACCATTTTTTCAAACCCCACAAAATTCTCCCTTCATTACCCGTTGAACTTGCAGGCAAAACTATTTCGGTAGAAGTCGAGGTGATCGACACCACACTCAACTATAATCTGCTTTTAGGTCGCACCTAGTTTTATGCCATGAAGGTTGTTGCATCTAGTGTCTTTCGACTTGTTAAATTCCCCTATCAAGGGAAGATCATCACTGTAGACCAACTCAAATTTTGTACACCAGATGTGCAAATCAATCCTAATGAAAATGTCCATTTTATTGGAGAGTCTTCTTCAAGATGCGAAAGCATCGAGGTAGGCCTTTATCCCTCATTAATGGGGAATTTTCCCCTCCCCCCACCAGACATAACTCCAACCATCTCTATCAATATGATCTTCGTGGTTACCGGTGCACCCATCGATTGCAATGACCCCTGGGTAATCCCTCACCCAACTACTATAGAATCTTTTGGAGACACCATGCCACTCACACCAATAGAGTTGGCATATTCAGTAATACAATCCATGAGAGAATCTTATGATTCTCATTCTAGTCTCCTATTGGATGAGGAACTAGATAAATTTTCCTTTCCCTATTGGGCTACCCATACTTCAACGTCCTGTGACTTTCTCAACATCATCCTTCCTTCAGATGAAGCCATTATGGAAGTCATGATTTTGTAAGATAAACCTTGGGAGGATTCTCATCATTGATCCTCTTTCCTGCCCTTTGGAGAGAAGAAAGAAACTCAAATAAAAACCCTCATTTCGATTGATATTCAAGATCCATCCCTTTTTCCTTCCACATCATACCCTATTTTATCTGAAGGCAATATGGGAAATATTTCCAAAACCATTTTGATTAACATTTCAGTTAAACCTGGGGTCGTGGAAAACATCTAGATAGGCGCAGATTGTTCCCCTAAAGAAATTGAAGCTTATACTGCCCTATTCAAAGAATTTTGAGACATATTCGCCTGGTCCTATGAAGAGATGTTGGGAATCGACCCACAAATTATTGTCCATAAAATTAAATCTTACCCCAGAGCCCGTCCAGTCTGACAACGGCTCTGCCCAGGTCATACAAGGAAAGTTGCAACAATTAAGGTAGAAGTTCAAAAATTATTGAACATTGGTTTTATTTATCCTGTGCCCTAAACTGAATGGGTGTCCAACATTGTACGAGTTAACAAAAAGTAGGGCACCATCCAAGTATGCGTTGATTATAGGGACCTCAACAAGCCCTGTCATAAAGACAATTTCCCTACCCCTTTCATCAATCAAATCATCATTTATTGTGTCGAATGTGAAGTCTTCTCATTTATGGATGGCTTCTTCGGCTATAATGAAATCGAAATTACTACGGAGGACAAGCACAAAACAAATTTTATCTTCCCATGGGGAACTTTTGCATATCAAAAGTCACCTTTTGGTCATAAAAATGATGGTGCAACATTCCAGCGGGCCATGTCTTACGCCTTCCATGACATTAAACATATCATACAACCTTACATCAATGATCTCCTTGCTCAATCTCCTAAAAAATCCCACCACATAGAGCACCTACGCCAAATCTTTGTGCGTTGTCGATATTACAACATTCGTTTAAATCCACACAAATGCATTTTTGTTGTGGAGTCTGGTCAGTTACTTGGCTTCATTGTATCCAGGTTTGGGATTAGAGTCGATCCCCTTAAATTCGAGGCAATCATCGACTTGCCTCGTCCCAACTCCGTAATCCAACTTCAAAGTTTGCAAAGGAAAGCAAACTTTCGTAGGTGCTTCGTTGCCAATTACACTGAAGTCACCAAACGTTTCATGTGATTATTAAAAAAGGGTGTACCTTTTATTTGGGATGAATAGGCCCAACGATCTTTTGATCGTTCGAAGCAAGTTCTTACATATACACCGTGTTGACACCAAAAAAAGCGCAACATCCTGCATGCAAATGGGTTGCAATGCCTTATATATATATATATATATATATATATATATATATATATATATATATATATATATATATATATATATATATATATATATATATATATATATAGGTGGGACCCCATTATGGAATGATGATAAAAGATGCTTTTATTGATTGTGCTCATGACTACCTTGCAAAATTGATTCTACAGTTTGGGAATAAACCCAGAACTTCGAAATCGCTTCTTGGATAAACGATGGGTGTATTGGCAATTTAATTTAAAAGGGAAAGGGGAAAAGTGTTGTTTTAATGAACATCTTGGTTTATTCTTGCTACACATATATTTTGACTTGTTAATTCAAACTCCAAGCATGGACCACATATAGTTATGGCATATTGCACTTATGGTATTCTTATTATTATCATGGACAATTGTTAAGTTTTATATGGCAAAAATCCTTCCCTAGTGAAGAATGTGGGACATGATATGTTTTGGTGCTAAGTGTTGAGTATACATATAAAACTTATGAGCTTAATGTATGAAGGAAAATTCGATTTTTTGATTTGAAGTTTTATGTGGCAAACATAGTGGACTATGTGTTGGAAGTGTTGGGTGCACTCGTACTTGGCTGTAGTTGATGGAAATTAATGTGAGAAATGACGTGCAATTATTGCACGTCGCTCTGACGCTACCTCGAGGTCATCACTCTCTCTTGGTTCACATTTGTGTTGGTTTCTTTCATTGGTGATGCCTCTGTTTTGCTTGGCCTTGGAAAGAATTGTGGTGCTTGTTGGTTTTCTCCATACAGGTATGTTGGCTCTTACTTCTCCATTCATGAACTGTAGCTCCGCTCTGAATAAAATCATGATGTTAGCTCTTAGATTTGTTTACAGACTGTCTTTGCTTTCCAAAATTATAATTGATGTATGTGGTTATCACGGCTGTGCAAAATGCATTTGTATGGAGTTTCCTCCCTATGGGCATTTAAATGTTTAAAGCCGAGAATAGTGTTCGAAATTCCTTTCTGTTTGGATTATGCGATCGTGTTGTGCCCATAATGAGTGTTGCTTCTGTTGCTATGACTGTTGGAAAATAATTTTTTGGTTTCACTCATCTCTGGTCATTAAAATTCAATGGTTTTTTCCTGAGAAATAAAAGAACATTTATTATTATTATTATTTTTGCGTAATGCCATACCCTTTACTGAGTCTATGGAAGATTTACAACTCCTTTAAATTTTCTTTCAACTGTTGTGAATAGATAGGCGTATTTTCCTTGTGGCCACCATATGAGGTCTGTGGAAAATTTGTTATGGAAATAAATGGTTAAATGGTTTTCTTTTTGCAAATCCCTTATGAAGGTTTCTCCCTTTTCGAGCCCATGCCTCAATTATTTTATCTGGTGTATGGAAATTAGTGGATTCGAACTCTGGTCTTGATATGTATTATATTGATTAACTCGACAGTGGGAAAAAAGGGGCTATATGCATGAAATCTTGGCTCGTTTGTTAATTATCCATGGGGCTTTGGTCGATTTTGAAGATTATACAATGTTGAAATAAATGATGAGCACCAGTTCATATGAGGTTTCGATCCAGTCTGTTACGCATCAAGCATTGAAGATTGTGATACAAGCATTGTATATTGAAAGGTCGATGGCTTATGTTATGCTCTCAGCCTCCCATGCGCTTTGGGTGTAGTATATTTTTAATTGTTTTGTGACTCTATTAACAGTCTCATATAAGAGCTCTGCTAATAAAATAAAAAGAATGGGAAATTGAAGTTGTAAAGTTTGACAATCCTGAATGTTTCCTGGGGTTTTATATTGGGCACTATAAAAATTGATGTTTCTTGGATTTGAATTATTAACAGAGGAAGTTTTGGCAATTGATGGTGATGACGATTTTCAATAGATATTATTGCATATAATAGAACAATAATAGTTTTTTTTCCTTTTCATTATCCCACTTTTCGCTCATTATATACCCCTCGCCTTCCCAAATACATTTTAAACATTCCCAATTCTATTATTATGAATTTCATTTCATTTTTTTTTTAAAGAGAAAGGATTAATAACAAAAGAAAAGGCTAGCCAATGACTAGTGTTGGAAGTTTGGATATGGATACATTTTTTGTTACTTCTGCATTTGCTTGAACAATATTCGTTGGTCGCTTCCCCATCCATGCCACCACTTTTCTCTCATTATAACCCCCTCATCTTCCCAATATCCCTACCACTCCTTGTTCAAATGGAAAATTGATTGTTGAGTTTTGAGGTATTGATGGATAGATTGCATGTACTTCTGTGGTGAATGATAGAGCCAACCTTTTGATTTTATTTAGGTAGAGTATTGATGCATGGATTGTTAAGAGTTTTTTCATGACATGTATGGAATATTTCTTTAGGATGAGTTTCTTTAGCAGGGGTAGCAATGGTAGAGGTGTCAATAGAGGTGCTAATAGAGGCAAAGGAAATTGACAAAGAGGCCATAAAAAGCCACGATTTTCGATACATTTTGATGTTGATCCACATGAACTAAATCAACTCTTTCAAGCTGGGTTCTTCAACCTAGTTGTCTAGGGGATTCTCTAGCCCCGATCTGAGAGGCCTCCCTTCCAACCGCATCAAAATTTTTATGGTATCTGTGTTCCCCTCATGTTTCTATGCATCCAAAACCACCTGCCAATGATGGTTGGTAAGAGATTGTCCATCAGCCTGTTGCTCAACACCATGGTTGGCCTACTATGTCTTTGCCATTACCCCCTCCTCCACCGCCAAAAAATCCAAATTCCCAAGCTGATCATGTTGTCTCACCCGTACAGTGTTCTCATGCAAGAAAAAAGCTAAAAACTGATGTTCCCAAGAAAGATCCAGATAAAGTAAAAGGAGTGGCCACTCCCTCCAAGTCATCCAAAGATTCCTCTGAATCTACTTCCTCTCATTTTCGTCTCAAATACAATTGCTCCCATGTCATCAACGAGATCCATCCTCAAGGTTCCAATCAGCCTAAGGTTGCAACAAAAAGATCAAAAGAGGGCAGTAGTGAAAAGAGGCCAAATGCCTCTCACAACAAATATGGTTTTTAATGTTGATTAATGTTATTTTCTACTGAGGACAGTCTGTTTATTTTGACAATGTTTTGGACAACAAATATATATTTAGAAAATGTTTTGGATAGCATGGATATAATGCCATTTTTGGATATAGTCATGTTATATTTTGTTGATATTAAAATATTTGATCATTAAATATGAAAACAAGAGTTACAAGGAGGATGTTTGAATCAAATGTTTGGGGTTTTATACTTCATATTTTGATGATCATTAAAAGAAATTGGAAATGGGAGTCACAAGGGGTCCCACCTATTTAGTTATTATTTAATTAGGCCCTTATATATTATTATTTATTTGTTTCAACTAATTAATTAAGCTTAACTAAATAAAGGTAGTTGAACTACCATAACTTATAGAGAAGGAATGAAAGCTCAATCAAATGAAGAGACAAGAGCAAGAGATAATAGAGGGAGAACTTCAACCATAAGGTTTGCTCTATACTTGTGAGATACTTTCATTTTCCATTCATTCTGAGTTTACTAGAAGGATTAACCATCTTGATGACAACAAAGTCTTATTGAAGGCAACAAGATTCAAAACTGAATGATATATTTCAACAGCTTGTTTTAAAGGAGTATGATTTATCTTTGGCAGTCTGTGTGTTCTTGTCTATTTATGAATTAAATTTCATGACTGATAAAGAATATTTTGTAGAGTCAAGTGACAACATTTTTGTAAGTTTTAAACCTGTGAAATAAAGCAATGCATAAATATTCTTAAGAAAAACAAAAAATAATCAATGGCTCGTACACATAGTACACAAAGATTTACACTGGAAACCCTTAACCGGGAGAAAACCAACCTTCCTTGGTGCCACACCTTTCAACTCTTCATTGTATTAATTTCACCATTCACCATACAATATATACAATGTTTTAGGTATTATGTAGCTACCAAAACCCTAATCCCTTAATACGGGATTAATTTAGAAAACCGCTAAAATAGCAAAAACCGCCCCCAAAAAAAAATTTCGGGGCACTGCCCCGAATGATGCGCATAACCAAGGGGGGCCATACCTGCCCCCCCTGGGACCCCCCTATGAAAGCGCTCGATGCACATGACACAAAGAGCAAAGGAAGTTAGGGTCGTCAGACGCAGTTGTCGAATCTGACACGCCCACACACACACATGCAAAGAATATAACACATACCCAACATTCTCCCACTTGTTGTTTTCTTTGCATCCAAGGGTCCACATGATTATACAGTCAACAATCCAAGACAACAATGCCCATTGTTACTCTACACCAGGATAAATTGTTTGTGCTCACAGACTTTGTCAATGAATCTTCAACATTCTTCAAAGTGTCAACCTTTTCCGGCAACACCTTCTTTTCTTCAACCATGTCTCTCACAAATTGATACTGAACATCAATATGCTTTGTCTTCGAATGATAAGCTAGGTTCTTTTCCAGGAAGATTGCACTCTGATTGTCACAATCTAATCTCACTGCTTGTTGTACCAACCCAATACCTGAACACAATCTTTGTAACCATATTTCTTCCTTGCTTGCATGAGTGGCTGCCATGTATTCAACTTCTGTAGTTGAGAGTGCCACTATAACATGTCTTTTGCTCATCCAACTGATTTCTCCTCCAAATAGGTTAAACACATACCCACTTGTAGATCTTATGCGATTCATATCTCCAACCTAGTCTGCATCAACAAAGCCATGTATGTCCACCACTATGTCCAATCCTAGTCTTCCTTGGTAGCACAATCCATAATTGTTAGTGCCACGCAAATACCTGAAGACCCTGTTTATTGCTGTCCAATGCTCCTTTTATGGTTTTGAATGTTGAAAAATACTGAGAG
>ML780977.1:3249126-3279752 GCA_009831015.1 Picea engelmannii | reverse complement strand
TCATCACTTTATATAGTTTTCGCCCTTATTAAGACCATGGGTCAAAACCATTCAACGCTAATGGTATTCCTTTGGTTTACTCCACGGGGCTCTTTAATATTGTTAAATTCAAAATGAAACCCCAACCTTCGTACTTCCATGTACGAATCATCCCAAGGATAATCTTTGTCTCTGCCACATAATATTCTAAACATTATTGTGTCGTTGAAAACCCCAGCAGTAATATATAACCATGTGACTTTTCGGTCCATTCAACGTTAATTTTAATCTTCGACTGGGGGGTTAAGATCTCGGCATAATATATAATGAACCAATAATGCGAAGGGAAATCGGGTCCCACATAAAACTTTGAATTAAACCCATGTTAACTGACCACATGTATATAATTCCGATCGTACACAACAACCCTTCGGACTTTGATTAATATCAATATTCACCATGTATTAGGGTTCGGGCCCCACCTATATAGTCAAAATACCAATCAATCGAATGCATCGCACCTTTGTTTATTCACGTGCCCATCCGACGGTTGTTACCACGATCCCTTACCTTATGCAATCTGATGGATTTCGCTCGAAGGGTCCGAATGTTTATTACAATCACAAAACCTTCAAATAATTACTCATGTTCAAAGCCTACTATACCTGAGCACCCCGAAATCTATCCATAGATCATCACAGAGTTGCCTATCAATACCCCAATTGCTCTGGGTATTCTTCTCCTGACAGAGTATCACCAAAACTCAACCATACACTTATTTTCTTTCTCCTCCTTCATACATTATATTTATACATGAAAACTCTTCTTCTTCCTTTGCCTCATCCTTTGCCATCAATGACAATATTTCCAACAATACCCAACATTCTCCCACTTGTTGTTTTCTTTACATCCAAGGGTCCACATGATTATATAGTCAACAATCCAAGACAACAATGCCCATTGTTACTCTACACCAGGATAAATTGTTTGTGCTCACAGACTTTGTCAATGAATCTGCAACATTCTTCAAAGTGTCAACCTTTTCCGGCAACACCTTCTTTTCTTCAACCATGTCTCTCACAAATTGATACTGAACATCAATATGCTTTGTCTTCGAATGATAAGTTGGGTTCTTTGCCAGGAAGATTACACTCTGATTGTCACAATCTAATCTCACTGCTTGTTGTACCAACCCAATACCTGAACACAATCTTTGTAACCATATTTCTTCGTTGCTTGCATGAGTGGCTGCCATGTATTCAACTTCTGTAGTTGAGAGTGCCACTATAACATGTCTTTTACTTATCTAACTGATTTCTCCTCCAAATAGGTTAAACACATACCCACTTGTAGATCTTCTGCGATTCAAATCTCCAACCCAGTCTGCATCAACAAAGCCATGTATGTCCACCACTATGTCCAATCCTAGTCTTCCTTGGTAGCACAATGCATAATTGTTAGTGCCACGCAAATACCTGAAGACCCTCTTTACTGCTGTCCAATGCTCCTTTTCTGGTTTTGACATATACCTGCTCAAAACTCCCATTGCATGTGCAATGTCCGGTCTAGTACAAACAATTGCATACATCAAACTGCCAACTGCACTGGCATACAAAACATGGGACATGTCCTCTTCTTCTTCCCGTGTCTTGGGACACTGATTTGCATATAACTTTACACCTATAGGAATATGAACCTTGATCGGTTTACTTCCATGCATATTAAACCTCTGCAATATCATCTCAACATATTTTCTCTGATTCAACCATAGTTTCCTGTTTGCACGATCCCTTTTAATCTCCATTCCCAGAATGAAGTTAGCAGCACCAAGATCCTTCATGTCAAATTTGGAGGATAGCTGGGATTTCACCTCCTTGATAACATTCATGTTATTTCCTACCAACAACACGTCATCAACATACAACACTACATAAATGAAGTGATTACCAACCTGCTTGGAATATACACAGTGATCAACCCTACTTCTCACAAATCCCAACCGAAGGATGTATGTGTCAAACTTTTGGTACCACATCCTAGGTGTTTTATTCAGACCATATAGTGACTTCTTTAGCTTACAAACCAACTCTTTCTTTCCCTTCACTACAAATCCTTCTGGCTACTTATGTTAGCCTATTGGCTTACCTTAACCAATCACTAAGTCTAAATTGTCACCTATATTTGTATTATTCATTTAGGATATTAGTAATATATCCTCAAGTGATGACTAATGATTTAGTTAAGATTGCCTAGCCTAGTCATCGTGCATGATTTTAGGATCTAGAGCAAATATCTCTATGAGGTGGCATCATCCATTGTACTATAAATATGTAACATTGGTGTGAATACACTGTGTTGGCTAGTATGCCTTTCCGCCATGTTGTTGTTCTTGTTTATGGTTTATCAATTGGTATCAGAGCTTCTATATTTTATCAATTGGTATTAGAGCTATGGTGAAGAAATGATGTTGGTGGAGGTTGATATGGGAAGAGCGGTTGATAATATCAGAGCTCTTATGGTCTTAAAGCCTCGGTAACATCTTGGTAGTTTTCCATGGATGTTTTTCAATCTTAGTTGATGGTGGTGGCATCTATTCTCAACACATTCGGCTAGATGTTTGATACACTCGGGCTTCACGTGAAGGAGACAAGAACAATCAATCAGGTAAATCGATTTTATCAATATTGTCATACAAACTAAATTTTTGATGGCTAAATGGAATGGAATTTAATTTCCTTTGAAAGTTATTTTTTGAGGTTGATGGTGTGGACATCAAACTGCTTGTTCCATAGTGATCTGCTATGAATTATATCTCAATTTAATTAGTTGTAAAGATTTGATTCCAAATCACATTGTTTTACCGTCCATTAGAAAAATACAGACCAGTGTTTGTGACATCCATAGGGTATATCAACAAATGACCCGGTAGATCACGCTAAATATCTTCCATTGAAGATCCCGTGAAAATATGCAACAAGATCTCCCTCCATAAATTGATTTTGTATGTTTTATTATCCTCTCTAGCTCTTTGGGAAGTGCAATAGAGGGTCCATGGTCAGAGTTTAATTCAAGATCATCCAAATTTCGATAAGGTTTCGCTACGCCATCTCTATCGGGATCGCAGAAGCTCGTCGAGAATTGTCATGGAATTGGGGATGTTGACGACAAATCTGAAGAAATGGGCATCCTCACTATCAGACTACAGACCTTCTCAAAGTTCTTCAGTAGATCTTCAACCATGACCTTCATTTTAGAATAGTTGGTTTTGTTTCGCCGAGCAGATAGATGGATTTTTCCTGAATGAACACCCGTATAACTGAACTTCCTGATCTCATGTGGCTAAAACAATAATCTCTTAGTGATGCCATGTGACCAAAGCTTAATATCAAGATTTGCATTCCCCATTGATTTCTTCGAGCCAAAGTTAGACCTCACGTTGCAGGTACACATTTAGGCTGAATCTTTTTTAGCAACCCCAACGCCATGACAACCATGATTTTATGGAGCTTTGACAGATTATCAGCCAATTATAGTGGAATTCGACGTTAGAAACACAAATTTTGGTGGCAACTGTCGCACACGTGTTACTCTATGTATTATTTTTTTCCATGTGTTGTTGTACTTCATCTGATACGACATTGGAGAGAACTCGTGAGAAATAATTATGTTGTTTAGAGGGAAACAATTTTTTTGAGGAGCCTGCGATAGATCGTTGTTTTGAGGGATTTCTGGTCCTATAATTCGCTGCAGCCAAGAAATTGTTGAATTCTGTTGTGTGCATTGAATCCAGGACGCATCTAACCAACAGAACAAAAGAACAATAAAGGCACATACTTGGTACTTGTACAATGGTAATTTGGGTGGTCGCTTATGGGGCAATCCAAGTTAGGTAATGAGGTTGAAATGTTAGGTTGTTCATGCTGCTACCATGTGGCGCTGTTGAGGTGATCAAAGTCTCTTTATGCTTCCAATTGACGAGCCATAGCCATTTGGAAAGAAGGTATATGATTTGTTCCATTGCATTGAAATTCTTGACATTATATTAAATTTGTGGTGATTGGGTGCTATGGTTGAAATGATATATGAAATTTGGAAGAAGAACTAAAAGGCGCTTTGATGTGAAGTGTTTATTTTTCCTTTAACATAATCCAAGTGATGTAATTGCCAAAATAGACCATAAGCATTTGTAAAATACATTTGATGTAATCTACAAAATTCTAAAAGGTGGAGATTTAAGTCTTTGTCGAAGGATACAAAGGAAAATTTCTCATTGAAAAAATAATCGTTATTTAGTGCAAGACATAATTGTATCAACCTTTTCAATAAAATATCTTTATTTTCCATGGTGGTTGTGTGGTTGACCTGTCCCGAAATTGAATAAGGGGGTCTCAGTTACACATGGTGTTTGTGCGTAATGGTGCATGCTTTGTTTACATTTTTTATGGCATTTATTTTTTGTGTCTAGTTTTGACATTGGTAACCTATTGTATAACACAACACACACAAGTTCAAGCACAATGTTAGTCAAGCACTTACAATCAAGCATATGTGAAGAACAATATCAAGTATTCAAGTCATCAACCACATAAGTAATGGATAAATCAATGTTTTCGAACTCAACACATCGTGGAGCATTTGAACTTAAATTGTAACTTGCAAACAATGTTTGTTGTAAGATTACTTGATCAAGTTGATTTGTACTTGCAATAGTGTATTTGTAAGTTTACTTGTCTTTTTGAATCAAGTTGAGTTGAATTGAATTTTTCATTGGGTGCATTTTTGGTTGAGCCTGACACCCAAGATTTATTGTAATTTTGAGTCAAAATTTTGATAGGGTTGAGTGTTGAAACTCAAATCATTGTAAACATCAAGTTTTTGGGTGCATTTTCAGTAGTATCCGACACCCTCAACTTCTTGAAAGAAAGAAAGCAAGCGAGCAAGTACAAGAGAGCGTGAAACAAAATCAAGCAAGCGTGAAGTTCAAGCGAAAGATTCAAGTGAGCGAGTTGTAGATAAGCCTTTTCTGTCGAGCCTTCTTATGTAATCGGGATCTACCTGCATAATGAGACCTATTTTAAGTGTTTTTGAAATGTCTCAAAATCTCGAATTATTAGAGTTACTGAACACTCTAATAAACACCACTGAAGACAACACAGTGATATTGAACAAAGCAACTCTTCAATCGGTTTTAACTTGTTTGAAAGTGTCGAAAGCTAAAGTCCGACTTCTTCAAGATCAATCACAACTATTGAATGATGAGTTGATAGATCTAAAAAATCAACAACTAATGAAGTGTTTTGAACTAGTTTTTGTTCAACACAACCCTCTCTATGATAATAATGATGATGAAGATGACAATGATGATGATGTTTTTGATCAACAATTAGTGAAGGAGCAACTCAATAAGACAACTCTAAATGTAGATGAAGTTGAATCTATTCATGAACCTACATTTCAAGAGTTTTCTTTTGAGTTTAGTGAAGAAAACCTTTCAATGCTGCAACAACATGTAGTAAATCAACTTTCACAAATTTCAAAGCAACAGGTTCAAAATACTCTTTCCAAGCCCATCATCATACCTTGGTAAGAAATCATCTACAACAAGAATATAATAGGACTAGGATATGCCAAGGAAGTTACCTTTAATATTCCTTATTATTCCAGACCAATCAAGTTCCAAAGTGTTGGATTCCTTCAAGAAGATTCACTTTCACCTATTCAAGTTCAACATCAGAATGATAAGTGCCAATATCGCAATCGTGTTGGTCACAAAGAGAATAAGTGTTTTGATCTCCATCCTTGCCAGCATTGTGGCAAGCATAACCATTCTTCAGAAAGATGTTCAACATTGAAGAAACTTGCAAGATTGAAGATTCACTATGAGTGGATTGATCCTTGGAAATGGTCATCAACAACCAAGTGATTATATAAGTCTTATCGAAGAATTCAATCTTGAGTAAAGACCAATCTTGTATCACATAACATTTTTGTACCTCACATAAGTGGTCCCCTTATGGCGTAGATTTTGAGCATGGCCCTCACGGGATGAGATAACATGTGGTTGTTTCCGCATGCCCACTTTGTGTTGTACTCAAATGTAACAAGTATGGTACTCTCTTGAGCATAGAAGGAAGGAGTACAATGATGGAACTCTCATGCACCTTAAGTGGGGGAGTTCAAAATTCTAGTGACAATGGTTCATGAAACCACTTATGGTATCTCCTTTCAGCTGACAAAGGGGGTAATTGATGATGAATATGGTTGTCAGATAGAAAGTTTCGACAACAACTAACATCAAGTATGCCAGATGGGCATGAAATTTTCCAAATGGGCAACTGTGGTTTGTAGATGACAGAATTTGGCAGAATTATGGTTTAATAAGTTTAAGTTGAATCATACATAATTTGGATGTTAATTTTGATTTTGAGAGAAATGATGTGGACGTTTGGTTCACATAGATGGTCATTTGACCTAGCAGAGGACAAGAGGATCCTTCTGCATTGTAGCTTGGCATTTGATTGAGTTGTCAGGCATTTTCAGGGATGTGTCAGAATAGAAGCCAATTCACTTCTCTTGGTTCTCTCTCATCAGATTTGAGTTTACATTAAGTGAACAAATTGCATGCATCCTGGCTCACATGATTACATAGTGAGATTTTCCAGAGATGACAGAATTTGGCAGGATTATGGTTCAATGACTTGCAATTGAATGATACACATTATACATTGGGATGTTGTTGGACAACTAAAAGTGTCACAATTGGTTAGTGGCTATCCAAAAACCATCAGATACATGGTGTCAATTGGTCAGTGGTCATCCCAAACCACAAATTCATAGACCACTTTCACTGATACGCTGATAGTAGAGTGGTGATACTACATGTTCACCAATTAGTAGAAGAAATCATATTCTTCTAGCTAAAATACTTGGCAAAATGATCAAATTGTCAAACAATCAGGGAGTGTTCAAATATTACAGTTGTTCACTTTCATATCTCAGCCCTCTTTCAGTTTATTTCAGATGAACAATTCGACATCGAGATTGGTGGTTTTTTAGGCAGTTCTTCATTGAGGCTCAGCTCACGAGTTTCATTATGAAGACTTGGAATTGATACCATTTTATGTTTTATTGTTGGTATTATTGATTGAAATTGTGATTGAGGGGGGGATTGTTAGCCTATTGGCTTACCTTAACCAATCACCAAGTCTAAATTGTCACCTATATTTGTATTATTCATTTAGGATATTAGTAATATATCCTCAAGTGATGACTAATGATTTAGTTAATATTGCCTAGCCTAGTCATCGTGCATGATTTTAGGATCTAGATCAAATCTCTCTATGAGGCGGCATCACTGATTGTACTATAAATATGTAACATTGGTGTGAATACACTGTGTTGGCTAGTATGCCTTTCCACCATGTTGTTGTTCTTGTTTATGGTTTATCAATTGGTATCAGAGCTTCTATATTTTATCAGCTTCATGTAGATTTCTTGTTCCAGATCCCCATGTAGGAATGTTGTCTTCACATCCATCTGTTCCACTTCAAGATCAAAAGCAGCAACAATAGATAAAAGAAATCTAATAGAAGTTAACTTGGCAACAAGAGAAAAAATCTCACCAAAGTCAATTCCCTCTACCTGGGAAAAACATGTTGCTACTAATCGAGCTTTGTATTTCTCCACTTTTCCTTTTGCATTACAATTCTTCTTAAACAACCATTTGCTACCAACATATTTTCTTCCAACTGAAAACTCAACTATATCCCATGCCTCATTCTTATCCAAGGCATCCATTTCTTCAACCATGGCCTTCTTCCAGAGTTTACTATCCTCTGAATTCACTGCTTCCCTGACAGTTCTAGGATCATCATCAGTAATAGATAAAGCAAAATTAGAACGAAAATCAGGTGGACTATACCTTTCCGGTTGCCTTCTTTCCCTCACTGATCTCCTCATTACTGGGGTATGAGGTATGAGGTTCTTCTTCTTCTGCTTCATCTTCTTTAGATGATTTAGATTTTGCATCATTCAACTCAAACTCTATTTTCTCAGGTTCTTCTGGCCTTGGTAGGAATTCATGTTTGGAAACATCTTTTACCTCTATGAAAACAACATCTCGACTGTTAACAATCTTCTTGGTTTTTGGGTTCCAAAGATTATAACCTTTCACACCATCTTTATAACTAATAAAAATACACTTTTCAACTTTTTTATCCAGCTCACTCCTATTTTGTTTTGGAACATGTACATAAACATCACAACCAAACACTCTAAGATGTTCAAGAGAGGATTTCTTTCTAGTCCATACCTTGTGTGGAGTTTTATCATCCAACACTGATGAGGGTGATTGATTGACCAAGTAACATGTTGTAACCACTGCCTCTGCCCATAATTCCTGTCCTAACTCGACACTGCTGAGCATGCTCCTTGCTTTTTCCATCAGTGTCATGTTCATCCTTTCTGCAACTCCATTATGCTAAGGTGTGTATGGAGTAGTCTTCTGCCTTGCTATACCACACTTCTTACAGAATTCTTCGAATTCATTTTTGCAGAACTCTCCACCATTATTTGTCCTCAATACCTTTATTTTCTTCTCTCTCTGATTTTCTACCAGAGCCTTAAACTCTTTAAATTTATCAAATACCTTGGATTTCTTTCTAAGAAAATAAATCCATGTATTCCTCTAGAAATCATCTATGAATGGAACATAATACACAAATTTACCTAGTGATGGAATAGGCAGAGGTCCAAACACATCACCGTGTATCAAATCTAAGATCCCCTTTGCTCTTGTAGCACCAGATGATAATCTTACTCGATTATGTTTTCCATATATGCAATGTTCACAAAAATCAAAATCCAGAGCGCAATTAGACATACCTTCAACCATACCTTTACCGTGTAGTGTTTGAAGGCCCTTTTCTCCAATATGCCCCAGTCTTTGATGCCACAACATGGTCTTGTTTCTAGGGATAATATTGGTCTTGTCTTCTTTATTTGTCTGCTCAGGGACAACAAAATTGTTACACCCATTAGTATAAGTGATTCCCAACAAATTGTACATAGTTCCACACCAAACTCCCCTCATCGACACCATTACTCCTCATACTATCTTGCAAGTTCCCTTTCCCAATACACTATCCACTTCTGCATCATCCAACTTGCTTACATATATTATGCTCCTTGCTAGTTTTTGAATGTGAAGAACCCCAGGGAGAGTTCTAATCCTTCCATATTTTAGCAACAACTTAACCCTTCCACGTCCCATGATTTTGGATAGCGAGTCATCTCCTAGGAATACATCACCACCATCGTATTTTTAATATTCACAAAACCACTCCCTCTGAGAAGTGATATGGTATGATGCACCTGAGTCGATCAACCATACATCATGGTCTATATTTGTACTTGTAGATGCTAGGTAAACATAACGTCCTTCTTTAGTGCAGGTTTTCGCCTCTGTGGAAGAGGTACTATCAGATCCCTTTGGTTTATCAACCTTCTTTGACTTGCAATCTTTCTTATAAAGCCCTGTTTTACCACACTTCCCAACATTTCCTCAAAGATTTTCCTGGAGACTTAGATTTACCTGTAGATTTAGATCCCCCCCCTGAAGACTTACCAGGATTCCTATGTTGAGTACGACCTCTTACAAATAAAGCATCTATGTTATGACCGTCCATGCTTTTCCGCCTCATCTCTTTAGATAACAAGGATGCAACTACATCCTCATACTTCAATGTAGATTGAGTGGTACTACCAATTGCTACAACCATATTATCCCAAGAGTCTGGCAAAGAAATAACAAAGTAATACACTTATATTCTTCTGCAATCGTAATATTAATAGAGACAAGTTGACTTACCAGAGTATTAAAGGCATTTAGATGTTCTGTCACAGAATCTCCATCTTCCATCCTAAGATGATACAGATTCTTTCGAAGAAACAACTTGTTTACCAAGGATTTTGATTGATACAAATTCCCTAACTTATCCCATAGTTCCTTGGCTCTAGATTCTCCCGATACATTCAACAACACCAAATCTGCCAGGCAGAGTCGAATAGTACTCCTTGCTCTTTTGTCCAACTTCTCCCAATCTTCCTTCGAGATACTAGTAGGTAGTGTACTAGTAGTTTGTGTACTAGTAGGTTGTGTACCAGTCATTTGTGTGCTAGTAGGCTGTGTACCAGGATCCACAACGATCCATTGTTCTTTGTCTACAAGAAGGTCCTCCATCTTGAGCTTCCATAGCTCAAATTTTTTACCATTAAACTTCTTTATCTCGATTCTAGAAGTGCTCGCCATTCCTCTTTCTACACTCGAATAACCACTGAAAAATCTCCCACTAAACCCAGGTTTATCACATACCCAAGATAAACTTGATCTATCAAGACCGAGCCAAACCCTCAACAACAAAGACATCCCTCTAAAGCCAAAAACGAGCTCTGATACCACATGTAAGTTTTAAACATGTGAAGTAAAGCAATGCATAAAGATTCTTAAAAAAAAATAGAAATTAATCAATGGATCATACACATAGTACACAAAGATTTACACTGGAAACCCTTAACCGGGAGAAAACTAGCCTTCCTTGGTGCCACACCTTTCAACTCTTCATTGTATTAATTCCACCATTCACCATACAATATATACAATGTTTTAGGTATTTCGTAGCTACCAAAACCCTAATCCCTTAATCCGGGATTAATTTAGAAAACTGCAAAAATAGCAAAATCCTTTAAAATAGCAAAAACCGCCCAAAAAAAAAAAAAATCGGGGTGCTGCCTTGAACGCTGCACATAACCACGGGGGGCCATACTTGGCCCCCCCTGGGACCTCCGTAGGAAAGTGTCCAACGCACACGACACAAAGAGCGAAGGAAGTTGGGGTCGTCAGACTTAGTTGTTGAATCTGATGTGCCCACACACACACATGCAAAGAATATAACACATACCCAACAATTTTGTGGCAAGCTGATCTAGATCTTTAGCTTCGATTTTCTTTTGTTGTCAGAGTCTTTTTGTATGGTGCCCATTGGAGGATTCTAAATCTGAATTTGGTCCCTACCCTCGCAGGGGTTCGTAAAGAGAGTTCAAATTTGTATCTCAGAATGAAATCAATATAAAAATCAGACTTCTAATTTCAGTCTCACATATGTATTTTTGATGATTTGGTTCATATTTCATTTTTTTTCTCCATGTACATACTCATGTAATCTATGCTTAGTTTATTTCTTTGCATAGTTACATATAATATATAAAAAAACAACCTTAGTTCCTTGTACTTAATACCTGTGGATTAAGTGATTGTTTCTTTTATTCTAAGGCTATAAACCCCAAGTAACATTCCCAACTATCTTGCCTTATCCCAACAAGATTTGAAAATGCTTGAGTAAGGTTCTTCATACCTTTTCCTCAACACACCATTACTTAAACCCCCAGATTACAATAAATATTTCATCCTATACCTGGAAACCTATGGTATCACCATTGGAATGGTATTAGTCTAGACTGACGATCAACACAAGGATCACGTTATTTATTATCTCAGTAAGGGCTTAGTTGGTGCCGAGCTTCTATATCCCTATGTTGAGAAGTTGGTGCTAACATCGGTCTACGCTATCCAAAGATTCTGGCATTATATTCTGCTCTGAACCACCACTGTTGTCTCTGAAGTGAACCCAATGCAATATATTTTGTCCCGCCAGATATTGGAGGTAAGATAATCTAAATGGATCGTCCTCTTATAGGAATTTTATCCTGAATTCTCCACCCCTAAATCCAAAAACTCTTTGATCTTCATAGAATTAATGACCGATCTTCCCCGAGCCTTTGATGAATATGTGGTACAACATTCATTGTCTAACGAATCTTTGTTTCTCATCGACTCGTCTGATCCTTGGTATGGAGACATATACATTTATCTCCAGAACCAACACTTTCAGCCCAATCTGTCTAAATATGATTGTCGCAATATATGCCACCAATCCCAAAACTATCTCATCATCAATGATACTCTTTACCACTGTGGAGTGGATATGGTGTTACGTCGATGTGTCGTCCATTATGAAGCCGAACCAATCCTAAATGACTACCACTCTAGAGTATGTGGTGGCCATTTGTCTTGGTTAGCCACTGCCTAGAAGATTTTATGCGTAGGCTATTTTTGGCCCACAATTTTCAAAGATTGCATTAAGATGGTAAAAAAATGCCACCCTTGTCAAATATTTTCCAAAAACATGTGTGCTCACTCTGTTCCTTTACATCCAGTCGTTGCAGTTGGCCCATTCGCCAAATGGGGCATCGATTTCACCCCCTGTAAACCTCCTTCTACCACATGTCATAATTACATTATTGTAGATGTTGATTATTTTACAATATGGGCAGAAGCCATGCCCACCTATTCTAATGATGCCAAGATTGTCACCTTGTTCATATTCAATCGTATCATCACATGTTTTGGTGTGCCTAAATCCATCGTGACTGACCATGGATCACATTTTTGCAATAACATGATGATAAAATTGTCTACTCTATTGAGTTTTGACCAAGATCACTCATCTCCTTATTACCCTAAAGCAAATGGTCAATTTGAGTCCATTAATAAGGTACTCAAAACAATGGTCTACAAAATGATTGGAAAAAAATAAATCCAATTGGCATTTAATGCTATTTTTGGCTTTATGGGCATATCAGACCTCTACCAAAATGACCACTGGTTTCACCTCGTTCCAACTTGTCTATGGTTTGGAGGTCATTTTACCCATTGAATGTGAAATACCATCCCTCAAGCTAGTTATCGAACTCATGCCTGACACTTCCTCCGAAGAAGAGCCTCTCTTATATTTATATCGCCTTGATGAACGGCGTCATGAAGCCATCATTGCCAATGAGTCTAATCAAAAGTGCATCAAACACCAATATGATAAAAAAATATGCCCTGGAACCTTCTCGGAAGGCGATTTAGTTTTGGTCTACAACAAAGACCGCGACAAGTTAGGCGCAGGTAATTTCGAACATTTATGGCATGACTCCTATATAATTACACGAGTTCTTAAAAAAGGAGCCTATGAGCTAGCAGACTATCAAGGTAACCCATTATGGGAGCCTTGCAACGAGCTCTACTTGAAAAAGTACTATGCATAAGCCTTGCGCTATCTTGTGCTTTTGTACCATATGTATTATAGTGTGCTATGGTTGATTTTGTTTTCCCTTTATGTGGCAGTCTTTGTCAATCTACTTATCCTGCTTAATGATTGAGTTGCATATGTCGTCATTTCCCTCACCCTATTTTGGATATGCGGATGGAGCTAGTCGCACCTCCCGGAATGTCGCTTCTGCTACCTGGGTAATCATCTCACCCACCAACGAGATAGTCAGCTCTGGTGGCATCTATCTCAGCCCTGCAACGAATAATGTTGCATAATACAGTGCCATTATTGAACTTATGACCGAATCATGTTCTTTGGGCATATGTCACTTGATAGTTTGCCTAGATTCTGAGCTCGTCGTTTCATACCTCAACTTAACTTATTCTATTCGACATCCTATCCTTTCTAGAAATATTCAAGGGTACGACTCTTTGAACGATTATTTCATTTTATCTCTTATGAAGATATACCAAGACAATTAAATTCTTTAGCTGACTGACTAGCAAATTTTGTTTTGAATTTACATTTACTTCATTAAAAAGCATCACATTCAACATTCACTATATAAACCATTATACACATCATTCATCACATATACATAACTATAAATCACAAAGCGATATATATATATATATATATATATATATATATATATAAAGTGTGTCCAAAAACATCTAAAACTAGTATAACATAACAAAATTGGGCTATCGGCCCATACATCCGCAAAACAAATATGCATCAAAGTCCATCAAACTAAAGAATACTAGTCATTATGAGGAGCCCTCCGGTCATTATAGAAAATCATTGCTCGTGCGACCTTCCATAGAAGGTGCCTGAACCAATTCCCCACTATTGGCCCTTGACCAAGTTTTGGAGATCCTTGGTCATGTTTGACCTATTTTGGGACTTCGACAGGCTGTCGAAGGTGGAGCGCAAGTCGAAGTAGAGATCGCGGGATCTCAGCCCCTTTTTAGGGATTTTTGGGTTTTGGGCTTCTGTAACAGGTATGGGGATGTCGGCCCATGGGTTTACCCATGTTTAGGCCCATTTTGTAATGTATAAATAGAAAGTTAGGCGATGTAAGTAAGGTGTGTGATGCTAAGTGCAAAAGGGCAAGTGAAGGCCAATGTGCTAAGTGCAAGTGATAGTTGTAAATGCTTTGTGCATACCGTGTGAGACTTGCAAGGCTAAGTGCAAGTGATTGTGTAAAGGCTTTGTGCTGTAACCTAGCTCGGGTAAGGAGGATCTAGCGAGGTGCGCACAAATCTCTTGTCCTATGCGGAGTAGGACCTTGTGGCTCTTTGCATGTAGATGATTGACAGAAGATAATAAAGAAGACAAAGAGTTGGTGGACGTAGCCCCAGGCTAGGGGTGAACCACGTATATCTTGTGTTGTGGTTGCTTTGTGCATTATGGTTGTTTTATGGTTCATATGATTAATGCATAGTACAACGATGTATGCTTAGATGAATAAGATAGCTTAATGCCTAATGATGTGAATGTGATGCTAGATCTGATCTATGTTGATGTGCTTAGTGCTAGAATGTGTTAAATCTTGTTGAATACCACATTGTGCTGTAATTAAGGTTTATCTGCGCTGTAGACAAGGGTTAAGTACTAATGAATGATAATTGTTAAATGCTTTGTTAGAGTATTGTAATCATAGATTTGTGCCCCAGCTAAGGTTGCAGACACTGGAGTCTTGCAACCACCCCTACCTCTACCTCAGGTGAGACTTCATCTACTTCGTAGGTGTTGCCAAATGGGCCGATAGTTAGGGTTTTGTTGGTGTGTTGAACCCCGGGTCTGCCCCTGTTCCAACAAATGGTTCCGTTGCCGGGACCTAGAACTATGATTGTTGGGAACTGAAGAAAAGAAAGAAAGCTCTGTGCATAGATCTGTTGCTTTAAGTGCGCAGTATTCTACCTGACTTGTGAAGCTCTGTGCTAAGAAAGGAGGCTGATCTGAAGAAAAGAGGTAAGATCTGGAAGCTTTGTGCTCTGATAGAGGTAAGATCAGTGATTTTTTTTTATTAAAGAGGTAAGATCTGAAAGCTTTGTGCTTTGTTAAAGATAAGATAAGTGGAAATTTTTGTTTCGAAAGTATGAATCTAGGTATGTTTGATAAATTTTGTCCTAGTCTGAAAACTAGGGCACAACTAGAAGAAAGAAGGTTTGATATGAGTAGATTTGATAGAAATAATGAAAGATATGTTATTCCTATGAATAGAAAAAATGTTCAGACTAACAAATGGATGCAAGATCCTAGGAAGAATTTTCTGTAGGTTAGTTACTATGATCCTAGTGTGCAATACAAGAAAGGGTGGGGATAATTTAAGAGAAAGAGAGTATTAACTCTTTGTTATAGTTGCAGAAGACCGGGACATCTTGCTAAGGCATGCCATGGTAGAAGACCTAGTTGTCTTTGTTTTAAAGCTATGGACCATGATGTTCTAGATTGCCCTAGAATGATTGCTAAGGTTGAAAGAATGAATATGAGACAAGAAAACCCTGAGAAAGGCCAAGAAACTGAGACCATGGCAGAACCCCAGAAAGAGTCAGAGACTGTATTACTACAAATGAAAGAAACCCTGAATGACCACAAAGATATCAACTTATCAGAGATATTCAAAGAAAAAGAGTGCATAGAAACAAGAATAGGAGACTTCGACATAGACTGTGTTTTGGATGAGGAAACACAGGTGAATATTATGACAAAAAGAACTTGGGAAATTTTAGGAAATCCTGCTATTATTCCTTCATTGGGAGGAATAGGATTATTTAGAGGAAAAATGATAACCCTATGTGGAAGAATTACTCAGACATCTATGAGTTCTCATGGCACTTCGGCAAAAGAAGAATTTAAGGTTGTTAAATTTATTGAGAACAACGTCCCATTTGCTATACTATTAGGAAAATCTTGGAATGAGAAAGATCAGACCCGAAGAAGAGAGGAGGAAGCTCTAGAACAGAAAAAGCAAGAACTAAGAGACTTCATGGCTAAGAGAATAACACACTTATTGAAAGAACAAGAAAACCAGTCGAAGCTACTAAGGACCAGAAATCTGGATGTCAAAGTTGAAAGAACATAAGAAGATTTGAAACACTTGTCTGTATAAGAAAGTAGAGCACCTGCCTGAGACAGAGAAGAAGTATTGCCCTTAAACCCTAGCAAAGACCATCACCAGTGTGAAGTTACTATGCCAAGAGGAGATAAGAATTAGAATGGAAAGAGGAATACTGAGACGCAGATCATAGGAAAGAAGGCTAGAAAGCCCAGCAAGAAGAAAGCAAAGTTAGAGAAATTATAGGAAGTTCCAGAGAAGTCTTCGCAGAAGGAAGGTCTCCAGAATTTGAACTTCACCGGAATATCAGAGCAACTCAAATTGGCACTTCGCCATGGCAGAGCGATATGACCGTTGGAGGCATTATAACCATTAGATTGACGTTCCCGAACGGTTAGAACAATAGTTATGATCAACAAGCTCGCCATCAGACCATTGGGATCGCATCATAACGAAAAGAACTGCATTGATGAAGGCCTCTTATCCATTGGAGGGATCCGTTACATCATTTTCTACTTATTCCGTCAACTGTTGCTCCGATCACACTTTCGCGAATTGTATCCGAGACAACCAGAGAACTCATTGTTACTGTGTTGTGCTTACTGAGACTTCGCTACTTATTCCATTACATTGAGGATTTGTTCATCGACCTGAGTTATCCTATCTTGAGTGTGCATGTTGGACGAACTCAACTCCGCAGAAAAGTCTATCGAAGAAGTTCTCATCGAACGTATGGCTGAGAAGGTGATGCCCGTTAGAATTCAAGCTTCATCAACGAGAGAAGTGCAAGCCTCCCCGTCGACTGATCGCGGATCTAGACCATCCCGAGCTGCAACCGAGAAAAGAAACAAGCATCGATATGACTTGGCGAACGCGAAGTTAATCCCATCCATCCTGCCCGACTACATCCTGCCTCTAGCCAGCGCAGTGAATCGTGACAGTGTCCCTGGGGACTTTGACTACACCTTGGTTACTGCGTATCTTCTGAAGGGGATACGCATAGGCAAGCCTTAGCCGGATAAGATCATGACACTAAATATCAATGAATTTAACGTAGGGAATTGCAAGAACTTCAACATGCTCTCTCCTCACAGGTATTTTCCTAGGATGAAGGGAAAGAAGTCGAGGATGATCCCCCAACCATGGACTATGGACCTCGCGTAGTCCACTATTCTGAAAGTAATGAAAATACTCCACTTTGGAAGACACCAGTAGGTTAACGCATGCGTTAAGATCCTGCTGTCGAGCTTCCATGACGGTTACTTGTGGCTAGACAGACATATCACTGTCAATCCAACGTTGATCCATCGGATCACCAGATTGAGCATGCAGGGACCAGACCCGCAAAAATTTTACCTAGGGAAGGCTGCAGACCGTGCCCTGGCGTAGAATATTAAAGATACATACGATGATATGGAGAAGGGGAAGCGAGGCTACAAGGTAGCTTCCATCCATAATGGTGCAGTGCGCCTTGCTTGCCAAATGATTACTGGTAAGCTAGTTCGAAAGAACAGACCCATGCAGGTCACAGGGTTTGTTGTTGACCTCGCAGGGAAATGCATGGAGGGGCTACAGATGAATTGGGCAAAGTACTTAGTGAACCATTTAGACCAAGACTACTGTGAAGCTCAGGATTAGGGCTACGAGTTCCATTTTAGTTGGTTGCTGATCCTCATCACGTTCATATCTTGGGAGATGCCAGAAGGTGCGACCTTCCTTGAAATAGAGCCATCCAAACCATTAGTTGCGAAGTTCACTTCAATCTAGTATTCGAGCGATATGGGAAAATAATTGTAATCAAATGCGATGTTCCACACCTACTACCTATAGTTAAAGAGGGATATTGAGGTTGTCCCTCGTATAACGTTGAACACCCTGCACAGGTTCAGGCCATTTGTCAAGTTCCACACAGATAGACATTTTATCTACATCACTGCGCGGAGATGAACACAAAGAAGTACTACAGAGTTATTATAAACTCACAGAGGAGGACCTAGAAGAAAGAACTAAGGAATGGCCTGTAGAGCTCCTTATCCCTGTTGACCTTGCAGAATTGTCCAATCCTGAACTAATCGAAAGCTCGATGGTCACTCATGAAGGGCACGATACACCTGGAACTAGCAAAAGGAAGAAGACAGAAGAGGTCCAGAAGCTGAACAACGCATCCGAAGAGACTGCTTCAGAATCACTTGGAGGAGGAGGTGATGACAAAGTAGATAAGGAAGAGAACAATGGAAAAGAATATTAGTAGAAGTAAGGTGAAGTAACACTGCCACAAAATCTCCCTGATGATGTAGAGCCATCTCACAAAATAAATCTTTCTCCCACGAAACCCACATCGCAGAAGAAGTCAAAAGCTAGTAAGACCAAGATGCAGACTATGCTCACACTCTATGACTTCAAATTCAATATCGCAGCTGTATTAGATGCCTTGGGAGATCTTTTGCAGAGAAATGAAGCTAAGCAAGAGACCATGTATGAAAAAATTGAAGCAGAACTACCAGGGGTACAACAGGCCGTTCACTCCAGTCGCATAATGTCGACTGCGCCCCCGCCATCAGAAGAAACAGAGTTGGGAGATGAGCCTCCCAAACTCCATAGACTAGCCGATGCGATTGAAGCTCACCTTCGTCATGTACAGGACGAAACAGAACATGCCACAATGGCCCTAAAGCAAGCCCAAGAGGAAGTGATAGAGCAACGTTGAGCTGCACAGTAGGAGAAGGACGACCTCCAAGCAAAGTTCGAAGAGGAGAAAGCGTAGATCCAGCATGAGAAAGAACAACTGCTCGCGGAGCAGGTTGGGGTAAAAGAAGCAGTCAACATAGCACTTTTCTCTATGACGGGCTTAGTGAAAAAGGATGAAGACCCAGTGGAGCATCAAGTAGCGCAGCTTGCTGAAGCCATCTAACAACTTCAACAGAGAACAACAGATCTAGAGCTACAAATAGTACCAAGTACTCTGCAGGACGTACGAGACCAAAGAGAAGCCACCTCCCGTAGCGCAGTTGGGAGGATCAGAGCATTATCTTTGGAATGTAAACAACTTAGCAGTAGAAGTGTGCAGACTTATGAGCGACTTACTAAGGACCCTGAACTGAAGACACTGTAGTCACATATCCAGGAGGCAAAGTAGCAAGCGACAACAGTACAGGCGCAATTGAAGCTTCTGTTAGCAATTGAAAGAATAAAAAGATCCCAGGAACAACGCACTGCTCAACAACAGTTCCACACCATATAGAGCAAAGTCATGGAAGTGACTAAGAGGCTCCAACCAGTCCAAGAAGAAGCTTGCCAACTATTTGAGGAGATTGAAGGTCGAGGAGCAGAGATGGAGCAAGTAGTCACTTCAGTAGAACAACACTTAGAGAGACCTGTGAAAGAGGCAGTTATTCAAGAATTTCGCCGAGCAGGAGGCCTTGGCGAAGCAGTAGGTCAAAGAAGCTCGAGCCAGGCTTGAGGCTTTTGAGGTAGAGCTACGCAGATCAGAGTGACTTGGGATGAGTCATAGGTGAGTGTTGGGGGCCTGTTGGCCCTTGACCAAGTTTTGGAGATCCTTGGTCAGGTTTGACCTATTTTGGGATTTCGACAGACTGTCGAAGGTGGAGTGCAAGTCGAAGCGGAGATCGCAGGATATCGACCCCTTTTCAGGGCTCTTTAGGTTTTGGGCTTATGTAACGGGTATGGGGATGTCGACGCATGGGTCTACCCATGTTTAGGCCCATTTTGTAATGTATAAATAGAAAGCTAGGCAATGTAAGTAAGGCGTTTGATGCTAAGTGCAAAAGGGCAAGTGAAGGCCAATGTGATAAGTGCAAGTGATAGTTGTAAATGCTTTGTGCATAATGTGTGAGACTTGCAAGGCTAAGTGCAAGTGACTATAAGAGACTGTGTAAAGGCTTTGTGCTACAACCTAGCTCGGGGAAGGAGGATCTGGCGAGGTGCACGTAGATGTCCTATCTTATGCAGAGTAGGACCTTGTGGCTCTATGCATGTAGATGATTGACATAAGATAATAAAGAAGATGAAGAGTTGGTGGACGTAGCCCCGGGCTGGGAGTGAACCATGTATATCCTGTGTTGTTGTTACTTTGTGCATTATGTTTTTTTTATGGTTCATATGATTAATGCTTAGTACAACGATGTATGATTAGATGAATAAGATAGCTTAGTGCTTAATGATGTGAATGAGATGCTAGATCTAATCTATGTTGAGGTGCTTAGTGCCTGAATGTGTTGAATCTTGTCGAATATTGCGTTGTGATGTAATTAGGGTTTATCTGGGCTATAGACAAGGGTTAAGTACTAATGAATGATAATTGTTAAGTGCTTTGTTAGAGTATTGTAATCACAGATCTGTGTCCTAGCTAAGGTCGCAGACACTGGAGTCTTGCAACCACCCCTACCTCTACCTCAGGTGAGACTTCATCTGCTTCACAGGTGTTGTTGAAAGGGTCGGTAGTTAGGGTTTTGTTGGTGCGTTGTTGAAGCATTGAACCTTGGGTTTTCCCCTGTGCCAACACCCACACCCACTACATTCATTTGCATACATAGTGGTATGTCATCCATGTGCGGCACTGGAATGCCAACAGTCAAGCACTCGAGATTTTCCTCGAGATCTTCTAATAGCTCAACATCGAGTCCTCTACCATGTTGTTCCTGACCAACACCTAGCTTCTCACCTCGCCTATTTAAAAACGACATACCCACTGGGTGTATTGGTGCACAATCTACACATCAAAAAATCATTTGTTATGTTACACAAAACATTTCTATTAACAAAATCACAAAAATATCAAAAATACCAAAAAATACTGTAAATTTATCTTTCTTACCAAACGCATTGTTGAACCTTTCCCCCTCGGGGAGAACCATATCTGGGTCATAATGATAGTCAACACCATGATGTTTGTAATCATCTATCGCCACTAGCTGGCGATCCCACCATAAGAAAAATTTCGCATCAAACTGAAACTATGTCCCCCCCCCCGATTCAGGACAACAGATCTATCCATTTCTTCATCGCCGGATCCTTGAACCCAACATTTGGCACCAGATCTCATGGAGACGATGTAGGCACTCGCTCGAAGAAGAAAGATAATAATAGGGATCCGTAACAAAATTGTTTCTACCGTTCCAACCTACATTTGGTCAATTGTTTCTTCATATTTTCCAGCACAGTTGCACACCAGTTGTACACCGTGGGAGATAAACTTATCACTGCATAATTCACCTGACTCCTCAAACCCAAGTGAGGCCTCATACTCCTTATTGCCCGTGTAATGGTGAATAAGATAGTGTGTAAGGTAAGGTCTATCACTTGTCCAATTTGAAGCTTGTTGTTTCTCTTTTGTGTCTTAGGGTGACAATACCATGCCACATAATCATCTACTTAATCAACTTCTCCTCTTTTACCACCCACCAAAACCACTGTAGCACCACGACAGGACAAGCCTATCAGGAAGTACATATATTCCATCTCTAAGGTCAATATCTCATCCCGTACAATGAAGTGTTGCATGTCCGAATCCCACATATTCACCAGAGTCTGTAGAATAGCAGGCTGGGCCCGCATGTTTTGACACAGGAAAAATTTCAACAACCCATAGTTCCGGAAAGCATCCAGAGTGGGAGGATCATCTATAGCGGCATTGTCATTCAATTCATGTTTGCATTCTCTCCACTCCAAAATTGTGCCCACACCTGCCAAAGACACCACAAAAGTTTATTAGAACCCAATCATCAAAGAAAATTCATAATTTTTTTTACAAAAATGGCAAAAACCCACTCGATCACGACCCTCTTGGGGGGACAAAGCGACCGGTCATGATCATCTTTCTTGGTCACGACCGTCTTTGGCAGACAGAGCGAACGTGACCATGTTGGTCAATCACTGCTCAAATTTATCATGGGAGCGATCGGTCGCACTTTCCTACGTATAAAAGAGTGACCAAAACTTTTGGTCGCCGCCCGCAAGAAGGCTAGTCGTGATTGCGCACTTTCAAAAAATCTATGGCTTGCCACAACTAAAAAAATGAATGAAATGCAAAAATAAAACATGGGTTTTCTAAGTTGGGATCTAACCTGTTACTTGGTGGTGGAAAGTTGCAAGATATGCGGCTCCCCTGTCCACAATCGCCGCTCCAAATTTTGGCAATAAAAGGGCTCTCCATGTCTTTACAAAGGTAAATAGGTAAAATGAGGTAAAAAATCTCTTTTTTACTCCATACATGGCTTCATTTTAACCTTGTTCACACTAGAACTAGGTCCTTTTCTTCATTTATTGGACATTTATTGTTTTTATTTCTCTTGGAACCACATGCTAATCCATTTTTTTCAGGAGCACTATCAGTATAACCTATGGAACCATTCCACAGTGTCTTCTTTAAGCTCTTTTTCGACTCCTTAGAAAAGAAAAGATCACCGAGTATGCTTGTCTTTTCACACTCATTTCATGGATTTGAAAACACATTCACTTGGTATACGTTTACCCCTTTTTTGGGCCAGATAGACTATTTACAAAAAAAGATCTCATCATGGAGGACTCCTTAAGCTCTTTTCAAACTCGTTAAAAAATGAAAAGATTGTCGAGCGATCTTGTTGTCTTTCATGCTCGTTAAAGTGAATTAGAAAGCACATTTTCAAATTTATGGTAATGTTGTATCACTACCTCCCTCCTTGTCTAAATTGCATCTTCTATTATGAGCCTTTTGTTTCCTGATATAAACATTTTGGATGAAGTGTAGAACTATAATTGAACTGTCGAATTCAGTCTGTCAAATTTCTTAGTTAGGGAAGGTATAAAGGTTAGATCTACTGGGAAGATGAGGCCTACATTGATGATTTATCAAATAGATTAAATGGCTCCAACGTGGAAGAGAGCAAACATTATGATTTTCAACACATGGCATTGGTGGGCACATGGAAAGACAACAAACAGGTGAGGCAATTTAATCAATATTGCTCTGTAAAACTTTTTCATTGCAAAGAAATCATCATTTATTAAAACCTGGATTATATATCCGAATCTTACGTCAAAATTTTAATTCAAGATTTCATTTGGTTGTCACTTTTTGGAATGAGATTCAATTATAACAGGAAAGACTATTACCAAGAAGGAGATGAAGTGCATGAAATCTTAGATGTACTTAAAGCTTTTAGGTGGGAAATGATGACTTGGGGGAAATGGATTGATGAAAACTTGAATACTGCAAGAGCATGTGTTCTCTATCATCGCTACTCAGCTTCCCATCTTTGGTGAGTGCTAGATTCAAGTCTCTCATTGTTTTTTCCATTACATTCTTTATATTTGGTCCCTAAATAAATGAATAAACATAAAAAAAAACATGGTAATATGGCCATCTTAAATACAAGGGAGGCCAATGGAACTATGGTGGAAAATGTAGTGCAAAGACCCAACCCATTGTAAATGAAATCTTCCCTCAGAGCTATCAAATTAAAACACAGAATGTGGAGGATGTAATCCAACAAATGCATACTTTTGTTACTATTTTGAATGTTAAAATATCAATAGATTTATGTAGGAAGCTTGAAGAAATACCTTAGGTAAGCTCATATTTTTTGTTTACATCAAAGTTCGCCCAGAAATCCAATCTGTCACATCTAATAAAAAGAAACAAAAATCCAATGCAACTCTACATAATCACAAGCAAAGAGCCCATCTAAGTAGCGTAGGACCTTATAAGACCACCACATAATTGGGGTACTTGACCACTTAAAATCATCGGTACTACTCTTCTTCGTGTCAATGAAGTGGAAATGAAATTACATTATGTCACGTGAATGAAGTGAAAAATGAAGATTGAATTTAATGGCATTGTTTAACTGTTGTACGTTTTTTCCCTCCTCGCCGGAATCTGACAACATAAATCCGCACGAAATATGTAATATCCCCAATATAATGGGCTGGAATATTATGTCCTTCTATGCAATAAATGTTCTTGATGCTCTTATTTGGTTGGCAAATTTTCACAAACAGTTTGCATGCATTCTACCAATAAACATTTTTTCAAACATATTGCATGTAATACAAATACACTAGAAATAGAAGAGACAATAGGTGGTGTTTTATTATGAAAGAAGATTTGAATACAATGATCTAAAGGCTACTATGGAAGTTGCAATACATCAATGGAGAACACACAATACAAGCCAAAAACCTGGAATCATGATGTGCCCCCCTCAACATATGAGATCCAACCCTCTAAGTGCCACAACCTCTCCAAGCAGATCACTACAACCCAAAACTGAAACAAACCCAAGATGAAGCTCCAATGAAGAGCTTGGATGGATCCTCCTCCTTGTCTAGATAGGGTGGATATTGCACCACCGAAACAAGACCAACAATGGAAGGGTTTTGCTAAACCCTAATGAAACAATGGCTCCAAGAGAACCATACAAGAGGTTAATCAAATAATAATTCCAAAGTGAGGCTCTACCCCTGTTTTTATCCTTTTTCCATGCCTTCTAGAATTTTCCCCTTTTGACCAAATCGAATGTAACTTCTAGAATTTTCCCCTTTTTGACTAAATTAAATATAACCCTTATTTTCTCTCCAATTTTCACTTTAAGATTAAAAGTCACGTTAATAATGGTTAAGTAACTTATTAATCTAAAGTTACTTTATTTTTCTAATGTCACTTTAAAAACATAACATCTCCTAGCTAAGTGACATTAAATGACCCCATTTTTACCCCTTTTTCTCCATTGACAAGCCATGGAAGTCCCTTTTACTACGAAATGGGGAAACCCAAAAACAGGGACATGACAAATCCTCCCTTCCCAAATATTGTTTGTCCTCAAGCAATGCCATCATGACCAGGCGCTCCATCAATTGATCCAAACTAAAACTGAAAATGATACCAGGATCCCAAACCACCTTGTAAGAGGTGAAACATCCTCTGCTCGAGACATGGTCTGGTAATGTATTGACATCTAAGGTCCCTTTAAAACCACCCATAAGTAAGACCACTCAGTGTTTCAACAACTTGATCAACCACCAAGGACATACTCTGCTTGAGAACCAATCTCATGAAGCAAAAACTTGGCTCTCGCCTCTGTGTCAACTATCGCATTATCTCCTACTAAAATCCTGGGGTCCTAAGCTATCCTCATAAAGGAACCACTATGTTGATGTCGCACCACCCTGATCATAGTCATGATATCACCATGCCCACTCTGCATCCACAAGTTGTAATGCCTCAAAGGATCACATCCACTATCAAGGATCATACCCGTCCAATGTATCCCAACTCTAAACATCATAGAGAAATCTACGTGGTCATCAACTGATAGGTCATTCACAACACCTCATCTCCAAGTGTGAAAGGGAAAAGTCCTAATGCTCCAACACCCTCAGTTTATTTCAATCAACCAATCATCATATGGACAATCCCCCAACATATCATCTTCAAATTCCCTAAACACAAGACCCCCCTATAAGGTAAAGTCGTCGGGATCCCACACTAAACTATAAGACATAAAGCACCATCTACTCTTAACACTGGTCTGTAAGGTGAAAATACCAGTATCCACCAGACTGCTCCTCATAATCTTGGAAATCATAAGTTGCATAAATTCAACCAACTCCTCGGAAGACCACTCCTCCATGAAACCACTCCTAAGTCTCCCAAAGTTAAAATCTAGAGAGTCAAAATCAATGCTCACATCTCTAATAGTAACTAAACTATCAAGCAATATAATTCCAGGGTCCCAAACTAATCCCAGAAAGGTACCACCATGCTGACCTTGCACCACTCTGATCATCACCATCGGAATGACGCTCCCAATCTATATCCTCCTCTCTTGGAACACTAAGTTGATCTCCTTGAAGGGACTGAGACCACCGTCATGAATCCTCCCTTGCAAAGGTGTGTCAGTGAAGTCTAAGTCTACAAATCCACATCCTGCCTCAAGCCTATCCTTCCAAATAAAATAAGTCTCGACCTCCCCTCTACTGGCATCCCAAAAATAAAGCAAACCAATCACTGCCATGGCTCTGTCGATCATCATCATCAGAATCAATCTATCACTCAGATGAATTCTCGGATCCCACCACCAAATTGGAAGTCCACCACTCCTAATACTTCCTAGCTGTTGCTGTGATAATGAAGTCAAAATGAGCCAAGTCCCTAGTATGACATCATTTGGTGGAGACCAAGTACTACGAATCAACTTTGTGCATGGTAATCTATTTGGCTCTTGCCAAATTGCACAAGGTAATCTGTTATATCGATCACTGTCAATGTACTCAAGTAATCCGTGGAGTCTAAACACCTCCCTGGAAAGTATCCCTATCACATGCGATGAATCATACATAGCCCTCATAATCCTCTCCCTAAGTGTGGATTCATGGATTACATGTGTGCAACCTCCATAGTGGACAAGACCATCCAACACTCTATCAAATAAAATATATGTAAACCGATCCAATACAATCTGGATCTGTGCCCTAACCACATAGATGAAATGAAATAACTCTGATATAGATATAATCCTACCTGCCTCACCGAACTGACTCATTTGAGCCCTCCATGTCCTACTGAATATACTGCTGACATCATAAAACAACACTAGATGCCACTACCACTGCCTGCAAGACTGGGAAATGTCAGGTGCTTTGGTCAATCTAAATGGTTTGACCAATGAATCAAAGTAATATCCGAGAGTGATCCTACAGTTATCCTGCTCTTTGTTCCTGCTCTGGTGATATCCCAATCGAAGATTAGTCTCCAAGGAATATTCCTCTTCATGAAACTCATCCATCCACTCATCAATCCTAGGTGAACCAAACTCCATGAAGTCCCTGTCAGGAGGTCTCCCCAAGGAAAACATCCACTTTATACCACCGTACACTGTTGTATTATTGTATACTACTTCATACCATTGTATCTCCATGTACCACATTGTATGATATATGTGCCACTGTATCAATCATTCTACTAATATCAACTAAACCTGGATCCCAGAGTGATGTATCCACATATGTCCTATACTCAATCCCCCAATCAACTGGTGCATGTACTTCGTTGTTGGCTTGTCCATAAGGATTTTTCTCAACTACCTCTTATGTAGCTAAGCCTTGAGCCAAAAGGAACGACTGATGATCCCTGCAATGAAAAATAGATGCATGGTCAAAAGCCTCAGTGCCAAAACCTCACCTATGAATCTGAATGCTTCTCACGTGGAATCGTCACAAGAGGCTCCTCCCTTAGATCATGAGTCCCACTCATGCCCTCATGTGTCACTACTGCCAAAGATGTTGAAGTTTGTGTTGCTGTCAACGATGGGTAGTGTGCCAGACTAAGCTAGTAACAAAGCTACTCAATCTCCCTTTCCTTGTCTTCAACGAACTTAAGAGCAAGGTCCCTATCCATGAACAGCTGCACCTATTCAGATTTCATTTTCTATAGTGCTTCTTTGATGATGTGTAATTGAGCACTAGTGATCCCATCTGCAACTCCTTTTTGTCTCTCCTCCATCTGAGATTTCCACATAAGATATTCAATGAATTTATGAGTACCATCTACCCTTGTCAACACCTGCACAATCTACTCCTCCTTGACCAATAATTGGTCCTCCACACCCTATCGAGGTGCAATCACATCCTCCTCCTCATCAACATCATAAATGAGGTATGGGGATGAATCCTCATCATTCTTAGGTGTTATCCTGCTACCTTCATCATAAGTATCATGCATAGTGAAAGATGTTGGATCCCTAACATCAATTGATTGGAACATATGTTCATCCTCAAGTGTTGCATCCTCACCTTCTATTGATTCGTCAGAGGTATACCCATCCAACACGCTAGTGTCACCGACCTCATCGATTAATTCTGATGATGTCTCAGAGGATGATGTTTGGTCTTCCTCTATGCACACATCCTCAACCTTTCTAGATTTGGGTATTTTTCTCTTCTTCTCAACTAATAAGTATAGCTTCTCCCATGCCCTTACCATATTATCCTGATTTTTCTCTATGGCTTGCATACATTTTATCATCCCCTTGTCCATGCTGATTTTTATCTCTAGTTCTTCTCTAAACTATGCAATTACATGCTAGCAAAAATCATGCAACTTTTTTTCAGAAAAAAACCCTAAAAAATTGCCAAATTTAAAATGTTGATAAATTCACTTTCTGGACTTCGTTTCGGCTAATTTTTCTTTCGAAATTGGGTATTTTCCGAGAGGAATTCAAATATCTAATTTGTTTTTCCAATTTCTGCTCATAAAGGTTCAGATCTGAGCTTGAAATGCACCACCCTCTTTTTTTTTGGCCGAGGAAAGTGCTCTGATGCAATCACAGGTTGGCAAAATCACCAACTCTGATACCACTGTAATATCCCCAATAGAATGGGCTGGAATATTATGTCCTTATATGCAATAAATGTTCTTGATGCTCTAATCTAGTTGACAAATTTTCACAAGCAGTTTGCATGCATTCTCCTGATAGATATTTTGTCAAACATATTGCATGTAATACAAATACACCATAAATAGAAGAGACAATAGGTGGTATTTATTGTGAAAAAAGATCTGAATACAATGATCCAAAGACTACTATGGCAGTTGCAATACATCAATGGATAACACACAATACAAGCCAAAAACCTGGAATCATGTCGTGGCTCCCTCAACATATGATATCCAACCCTCCAAGCATATCACTACAACCCAAAACTGAATCAAACCCAAGATGAAGCTCCAATGAAGATCCTGGATGGATCCTCCTACTTGTCTAGCTAGGGTGGATATTGCACCACCGAAACAAGACCAATAATGGAAGGGTTTTTCTAAACCCTAATGAAACAATAGCTCCAAGAGCACCATACAAGAGGTTAATCAAATCATAATGCCAAAGTGAGGCTCTACCCCTCATTTTATCCATTTTCCATGCCTTCCGGAGTTTTCCCCTTTTTGACCAAATCAAATGTAACTTCTAGAAATTTTCCCTTTTTGACTAAATCAAATATAACCCTTATTTTCCCTCAAATTTTCACTTTAAGATTAAAAGTCACTTTAATAATGGTTAAGTAACTTATTAATCTAAAGTTATTTTATTTCCCTAATGTTACTTTAAAAACATAACATCTCCTAACTAAGATAAATTGAATGACCTCATTTTTACTCCTTTTTCTCCATTGACAAGCCACACAAGTCCCTTTTACTAAGAAACAGGGAAACCCAATAATGGGGACATAACAAAATCACAACTTTTTGTTATTTAAATTGCATTTCTGAATGCTGAAATGGATTCAACGTGCTAAAAAACCCCTAGAGCACTCAAATTATACATATTTAACCACTCAAATCTGCATATCCAATGATATCTCATTAGATTTTGGGTAAATATCCCCAAAAAATATGCCCAGAAAAGGGAAAAAATGTAGCACATTAATACTACTTAGGATTGATCATGGTCTGCATTACCCAAGTTTTGATGGTCATTAAAGTCCATTACCCAAGGTTTGTATAGATGATGTTTTATTGCAGGTTTGTACAGATCATGTTTTAATGATGACACATATGGATGGTACAAATATGTGGCATTATAAAAAAAAATTATGTTATGGAAAGTCTCCATTTTATATGAAGAAAAAAGTTGTCATATGCATTGTTCATATACATGTAATTAGATGATAGTTGAAGGACAAACTACAAATTGATATCTCTTGTTTCGTCTCAAGTTGGGAGTGCATTGGAGTAAATGTTTCTATATGTTAACATGTTACATAGTATACATATAATAATGTGATGTGATGTAATGAAGTCCATTGTGAGGGTGTTTTATTTTTATTTTTGTATGCAAGAGAAAAGGTATGTTACTATAGTCCTCCTCCCAAACTGTTGATATTACCTCAGTTGTTTGGACTATCACTGTGTCAAAAAATTGATTCGTTTAACTTGATCTGTTTTTATTAAAGGGTGCAGATATATTAACCATTGGATTTTGGAGCAGGGAGGGGGCGGTGTGCTGGCATCCACGTCCTCTGCATGTTTAAATGAGGTTGATAGTGGTGAGGATTAAAATGCATTTTTTTCGTTTGCAATTTGATTCATGAGGATTAAGTAATATTAAATAAAAAATATTCCCGTATGGGGTGACAAGTGACAATGGAGTGCCAACTGTCCCCGCACTCAGCCAAAGCTTAAATGCTGGGCGTGGCATCCACACCACCCTCACTACGGATGGAGGGCCGCATTAAAACCAGTTCTGCCATGGGAGGACTATCCCCTCGCGCGAGCATTAACGAGATTAGCCATAGAATTGATAAAGGAGGTTATGGGATCACACAGATGGATTATGAGTTTCTCTCTGTTCCGGTCTCGGCTCTGTTTTCCGTCTGGAGGCCCTGGAGAATTGATGAGTGTGTTTCGAATTGGTTACTCTCTGCTTTCTGGTCTGTGT
>ML780977.1:3224802-3234821 GCA_009831015.1 Picea engelmannii | reverse complement strand
AGTTTATGCAAGACCTCACTTGCCCATGCATACCTGGCCTAGTTTTAGAATTGGAATGTTATCATTTTGAGTTGGCTTCCATTTGGCCACCCCATCTATAAAAAAACGGTGACATAAAACTGATGGGCGTCGGGCTCTGCTCCTGATAGCAATCCATGAGTGACTTCTGTCGCCAACAGAAACGACTAACATGGTTTTAAGTAATCATTAATTTAAAGGAATTATGCTAAGTGGATGATGTATTCATACACTGAAATAGAAAATGATTTGATATTCAACTTTTAATTAAGAAAACAAGAACCGCGTAGTGGCAATTCCCTTGCACCTTTTAGCATTGAATGTTAAAAGAGTGGGGAAGGTTGAGAGAGACATTAACATAAAAGAGTGGAAGGTAGTAACCAAGAATGGACACATATCGCTTAGAGTATCTAGTGCAATCCTGGATTATGTCCCCAATATATATTCTAGGTGTCATGCGTCTATTACTATTATACTATGGTATTTAATGTATGAACTTTCTTAGATTTGACACAATTCCAAACAAGAGCCACATAGTGGTAATGTCCCTATGCCTTTTAGAATTGAATGTTAAAAGAGTGGGGAAGGTTGAGAGAGGCATTGGAATAAAAGAGTGGATGAGGGAAGGTTGAGAGAAGCGTTTAAATAAAAGAGAAAAAGGTTATCGAGTAATGACATTATATTGTGCATCCAATTTAGATTGCTTTCTCTTATAATATATCTCTTAAGCATTTCCTAGCTAGTTCTACTCCCTTGTGTCTTACACTATAGCTCTTAAGCATTTCCTTGCTAGTGCTACTCTCTTGTCTAAATCTATTGCATGATATAATGTCATGACTCTATAGCTCCATAACATCTCTTTGCTTCTTCTACTATTTTAGTTCAATGCCTCTCTCAACCTTCCCTACTCTTTTTAACATTCAATGCTAAAAAGCACATGGACATTGCCATTATGTGACTTTTATTGGATATGGGGCTTCTCTATTGAAAAATCAACTTCACTTTAGGTTGAGCTCCCCAATTTATCCATATGATAGATTTTACTTTTTTCTTCTAAGTAAACCTTTAAAAGACTTTGTTTTCCACTCACCTTAAAGTTTTTTATAACCCTAAGATAGATTGAAGAATCCATTGCAAGTAAGTTTACTCATCCAAGGAATTAAAAGAGTAGAGCATTGTTACCCAAAAATTTGGGTGCTCCTAAAAAAATGCACAAGAGTTTTAGAAATAGCAAAGTCTTTTTGCATTTTGAAGAACTCATGAATTTGTTGGGTCTTTGGGTTTTATTATTTAAAAGGATTTCAAATCCATCCAATTATGCATGTTTTTTTCAAATTGTACTAATTTAACTCTTCATCTCCTAATTTTATGTTCATGAATTTGTTTTGTTAGGTTTTTCATTGTGTGCATTTGCGAAGCTATTGGTCAACAGGGTGTTGAGTGTAAATATTGTAAGTGTTTTGTTGACCCCCTTGAAACTTTGAATAATGTTCTTATGTCTTAGAGTCAAAACTATGAATGGTGTGAGTTCCACAAAATCCCCTAGCGTAACACTTATGAATTTCGCTCGAAGCAATCATTGCTAGTTGAGATGAAAGCCTCAAAATCAAAATCTATCGCAAACTCTTAATCGAAGATAAATAATGAAAGCAGATCATCAACACAAAACCTAGTGCTATCATCACAACCACAAAAATCCAACTCGAAGAGCTAGAGGAGCTTGAGTAAGGGGAGCACCTCTTCCATTCATAGATGTGAATGAAGGGGACTTTGCGACATTTTATTGTTGATGATTGTAGCCAGAAGAACTTGATCTCAACAAAGATCATCAAGAGATTGAATTTGTCGACAATGCCACACCCCAAGCATACACCATCGATTGGCTAAGCTAGGGACAAGACATCCATGCCAATCAACAATGTTTCCTTCCCTATGACAACAAGCCATTCAAAGATGAGGTACTATGAGATGTTGCCCAACTTAAAATTTGTGAAGTCCTCTTAAGACAATCCTATATGTGGAAAAATCATGTTGTTTACAAGTTTGTGCCTCATAGTGTCATAATTACTTTGGAAGGTTAGCTCTACAAGGTACCATAGGTATTTTTGTTTACTACAATTTCATTAATCTCAATGAAGTAGTGCAGGAAGGTAACCTCTCATACTAGGATATTTTTCCTCTTCATGGTTGAGTTTAAAGGTTAATGGAATATCACTATGAGCAACATAGCCTCTACATAACAGAAGTAGGTGGGAAAAATAGTGGAAGAATATATAAACATATTTAGTTCACATGTAGGGTGCCTTTACATTGTTAGGTCAACCATTCAACTAATTTTACACCTGGTGATCCTTTTCCATAATGGTCCAATATAGAGACGCTCTATTATATAAAATAATAAATCAAACATCAAATTCAAGAGCTCATCCAAAGGGGCCACATTTGACCAATCTCCTCTCCTTGCAAGAGACCTATTGTGTTGGCGCAAAAGAAGGATGGGACATGGAGACTATGTATTTATTACATAGCTATCAACAAACTCATAGTAAAGAATTGATATATGATCCCCCTAATTGACGATCTTCTTTTTTGGCTAAAGGTTGCCTAGTTTTTTAGTAAGATTGATTTAAAATTAGGCTACCAATAGGTACCCATTGAACAAATTGATCTATGGAATACTTCTTTCAAGTCTAAAGAAGGAATTTTTGAATTGTTGGTCAAGCCATTAAACTTGACTAACGTTCAAACGATGCTCATGAGGATGATGGATAATCTATTGTAATTGTTCATGAATTATATTGTGGTCATATTTTTGGATGATATCCTAATCTTTTTTTTTTTTTTTTTAAGTAAAAAAGCGAATCCTGTTATATTAAAGCTTCAAAAAAGAAATACACTATGACATATAGGTGCTAGCTGTCCTGCCTATGCAGGAAACCAAGACAGCTGGCCTATCCAGAATAGCATGCAAAATCAAGCAGTTCGTTTCGCCACCCTGCCCGGAGGAAACCAGGGTGCATGTCCATTTTCATTAGCAGTTTAGTAAGGCCTATGCTAACGCTAACTAGGCTAACAACTAAAAGAGCTACAGCTCTGATAAACATCAAAAGAAAAGGAGTTGAAGACCATGCTAAACAGAAGAACCTATTCACCAGAGTCCTCGCACTCTTCCTTTGCCTTGCCGCTACTGACATGAATGACATAGAGCTGAGCGCAGGTGGGGCATTGTCGCCGTGGTGTGGTGCTGGAGTAGGCCGCGTATAGCATGTCCAAGCGCTGGCTAACATGGACAACCCCGAAGATTTGATCATCCACCAAATTGCGGACCTCAAAGATCAATTTCAGGTGCTCCGGGTGAAGGAGTGGTGGCGGGGGTGGCGACTCTGGTTTGGCATCCATTTCCTGGTGATCTCGTGTCTTCCTTTGCGGCTGTGAGTCGGTGTTGTAACCCAGTAGCTCCTCCTCAACTAGGTAGGTGGCGAACTTTTCATTAGGGTCATCGCTGGGACCGTGTGTCTCTCTCGAACTGGGCGGTGGTTCTGCTGCTACAATGCACGCCGGGGGGTTCCAATTATCTGGAACTGTAAACATTTGGCTCTCAGAGAGGTCCGGGGGGAGCTCCATAGTTGGAATTTCCTTGACGTAGGTTCTTGGGGGTGAGTTTGTTGCTATGGTTTCCCTGCGTCGTTTCCTCTTAGCCAGAATCAGAGCACGTTCAAACCGCTTATGTCTTTTCCTCCTGGAGTCCGCCGCGTACCATCCTGCTCCTCTGTGGGGTCTTCCCCTCACTCTTGGCATAGTGAAAATGAGGACCAATGCCAGGATGTCTCCTGTGTTTCTGTTCCTTCTCTGCTCTGTGGGTTGTGAATACATTCTATGAGTTCCGGTGAGGCGAATAATAGCATAAACAATGGTTGCAACCATTAAAGCCGAGAGCTTAATGCTCTGGCTGGCTAGCTTGTTATCGCATGTGAGAGGCCCCATTGATGGATGGAGGCTGACGGAGGTGAGAGCCCTCATAACTGGCGATGGTGTGAGGGCGGTTGGCCACCATAAATGGCCTCTCCCTGCGTGCCTCCACGTGCCCTTTCCTTTCCGCGTGGCACCCCATCTGGGGGTGATGATATCCTAATCTTTAGAGAAACTTGGGAAGAACATTTACAACACATTCAGTAGATCCCAATGACCCTTTGATAGCACAAGTTATATGATAAACTAGAGAAATCCTTATTGAACATGCAAATAATTTAGTATATAGGATACATCGATTGCATGTGGATCTAGACAAGATCCAAGTCATTCATGATTCACTAGCCATGATGACTCTAATAGAGATCTACAGTTTCTTTGGCCTCACAAAATTCTATTGCAAATTTGTGTTGGTGTTCTCTCATATCACTTGGCTCCCAAGACAAGTGATCAATGGTGGAGCCAAATCCAAGTACATTCAGGCCAAGTCATAATAGAAATCATTTAAGGATTTGAAACATTGCCTTCATTTGACACTAGTATTGACTCCACTAGGCCTTCCATAACCCTTCGATATCGAGACAAATACTTTAGATCATGTTTTCAGCTCAGTACTCACTTAACATGGACCATATCATAGTGAGACACTCTCCAATGCGGTTCCCAGGTACCACACCTATGACAAGTATATGTACTTCCTTGTGTATTCCCATTGCTAATGGAAGCATCACATGTTGGCAAAGGAGACGATAATCTATAGTAATCACAAGCCCTTATAGTTCATGTAGACAAAGGGAAAGTTATATGACAATTTCCATCATAAGTGGTCCACATAGTTGCAACAATTCCACATGAACATCAAGTACAAGAAGGGAAACATAAATCATGTTGTAGAGTGCCTCATATGACCTCCAATTTCAGTGATGACTATAGTCTTAAATTCTTGTGGACATGAGACCTCCAGGCGGTCCCAATCATATAACAATGGCCCTAATTTCACTATTACCTATTGGACATTGGGCATAGGTAAACCGATTTCATATTTTCATTTCCATGATGAAATTTTATGTCATTTGGGCCATCTCTGTGTTCCTTCAACTGGGCATGAGAAGATAATTTGGGAGGAACATTACAACGAGGTGGTAGGGCACTTTAGTGTGGAGAATACAGTGGTAGTGTTGCAAAATTACTTCTACTAGCCAAAGCTCTGACATGACGTCAACAGGTACATAAAATCATGCATTGCTCGTGCCACTGAAAAACCTACCATCAAGAAGCAAGGGTGGTACACTCCTCTACCTACCTTAGACAAATCCTAGTAGTTTGTCTCCATGGAATACATGTTTGAACTTCCTTTGACCAAGAATGGTGATGACTTTGTATTTTTGGTTGTTGATTGGTTCTCTAAAACGACCATTTTGACACCTTGTAAGAAGAGTATTATAGTAGAGGCCACTGCTAAGATCTTCTTCAACAATGTTTGGGTTCATTTTGGGCTACCATGGATGATTATTTAATATAGGGATAATAGGTTCATGAGTATTTTTTTGTCCATGTTGTGGTCAATGATGGAAAATGAGCTTACCAAGTTAACTACCTTCTACCTCCAAACTGATGGATAAACAAAGGTAGTCAACAAGATGATTGTTCATATCCCAAGAATGTACAACTCCAAAGATATATGCACATGGGATGAGATCCTTCTTTATGTTCAACATAACTACAACACAACCCTTTGTATCTCTATTGGCCACAACCCTTTGCAACTGTGTCTAGGGTTCCAACCATTGGCTCTAATTGATGTAGCTCTGTCCATTTCATCTACATAGAAAGAATCCTACCATTCTTATATCAAGGTTGTTTGAGCAACCAAATTTGTTAAACATATCCAACAAATCCAACAGGTTCATGCTATTTTGTAGAAAGTCAATGCCAAGTACAAGCAACGTCATTATCAACATCAGGTTTCGTAGAAGTTTCACGTAGGAGATAAGGTATGGTTATATTTGTAGAAAGAGAACCTCATGAGATCCCATTAAAACATTTTCCCACTTTGATATGGACCTTATGCCATCTCCAAGGTTATGGGTGAGAATTCTTTTGAATTAAGTATTCCTCCTTTCCCTACCTTGCACCCTATATTTAATGTGGAGCAACGTCGACCATATTTTTCGCCTCTTTTAGATACCTCGGAGGTGGTCAAGCACCTGGTTCCTACATAAATCAATCCCAATTGCATTCAGTAGGTGAAAATTGGTTGGATCATGGACACCAATATGAAGAGTACCTACCAACAAAATATCCAACTCTATTAGGTAGTCAAAGCAGGGCAACTTCTTCACTAGAGCAAGTGGCTCCCTAAAAGAAAATTCAATAGAAGTTTCCCCATATTATGGAGGAACTTGATGAAATTGGGACCATTTCTTTGTAAGGGCTGTGATTGATTTAGGTTGATATTGGTGGCCTCCCACTCGTTCCACTAATTAATAATGGTTCCACATTTTTGCAATTTTACTATAGTTTTTCAGGTCTTGAACTTCTGACACGTTTTTCGAGCATTTCCTTTCTTTACTTTGAATTTTTGCCAGTTGATGCAAGACACAAAATTTTTGATTGTATGGTTTTCCAAACTTGGAGAGAATGGTTTAAGCCTTGTAATGGTCTAAGAAACACCACAAATAGAATTTTTATGTAAAATTTGTATCCCTGTGAAGTTGATGTATCAAATGGCCTCCTCAGGACTTGCATTCCTTTTTCCACATCATTTCCTAGGGTTAGGGTTTTTATCTTTAGAGTTTTTTCATCCATCAGCATCATACTTTGTGTTAAAAGGTAGTTTTGACATTTTTTAATGTCTTCTTCCAAGTGAGTGTAGCTGACACAACTCTCTTTAGAGATAAGATACCACCATTCTAGCTAGTTTGTATTGCTCTACATTTTATGATCTTTTCCTATTTCCTTCTTTAATATGATGATGATGATGATGACGATGATGATGATTAACATGCACTGAGACTAATTGGTCTATTGGTCTATATTGGTTTAATTGTATTATTGTGCTATGTGCAATATCTTTATGTGTTTTCTTTTTACATATTTCTTCCTTCATAATCCATATCAATGGTATTAGAGCAGTGTGCTCTTTGTTGTTTCTATGTGCATGTCCTCGATGAGGTCAAAGTATAGGGAGTTAGGTCTCTAACTCACTGAGCTTGGGAAAGACCATTTTCACCAACCCAAGTGACCTCCCATGGTGGAAGAATTGAGAGATGATGGAGTAGGATATATTATCAAGTTGTTAATTGAGGAAGCCTTCACATGACAGAGGAATGAGATGATGGATAATTTCACCTAGATCCTTCAACAACTGCTAATGGTGATATGGACACCTTCGACAAACAATCATTTTTGAGGTGCAACACCCTTCAAGGTACAAGTTAACATTGGTATTCCTTTATTTGAAGGCTATATAAGTGTAGATGCTATGGAGAAGTGGTTGAATCTGTCAAAGGGTTATTGCTCTATTAAAAAAAATCGACAATGAAATATCACCTTTCCACTCATTAAGTCCCTTCCCCATGTCAGAAATTGGTGGGATGGTTACTAGGAGAGCCATGTCGGAGACAAGTCTACAATATTTATGACAAAACTCACTTGGCTAGATTTTATTGATTCCCTCAAGGAGGAGTTTTGGGCCTATTGGAAACTATGATGACTAGAACATAAGATGGACAACTCTACAATAGGAGAGAGATGAGACAGTGTCATAGTACACCAATATCTTCCATACCTTGCACTCAAATGTAAGTATCTAAGACTCCAAGTAGTACTTGATTCTAAAGTACCAAAATGGCCTACACAAATACATCCAAGCAGAGATGGAGTTCTTGGAAATATTCTCACTAGGATCTACTTAACAACATGTTGTCAAAATCGAGCAAACATTTAAGCAGAAAAATAAGTTGGACTTTGTGTCTACAAATCCACCATAGTAGAAGCATGGTAAAGGTGGCCCTTACACATAAAACAAAGAATAGAGCAAGGATATCCAAACTTAAGATGATCAATCTAGGCCATTGGCAAAGAAGGGAAATGAGATGTTGAAGAAGGACAATAGAAAGTGGTTTGAGCTCAACAAAATCCCCCAATACAACACCAACATATGTTGCTTGAAGCTATCATTGCTAATTGAGTTGAAAGCCTCAGAGTAAAAATCTAGCTTAGATTCGGATTTGAAACTGGATAAGGGAAAGTGGATCATCTATGTAGAACATAGTACTATCATCAAAACCTCAAAGATCCAACTTGAAGAGCCAGAGGAACCGTAAGAAGGTGAGTGCATCTTCCATTCATAGATGCAGGTGAAAGGGACTCCACTACATTTCATTCTTAACAACTGTAGCTAGAAGAATTTTATCATAGTAGAGGTAATCAAGAGATTGAAGTTGCCAACACCACCACACCCTCAACCATACAGCATCAGTTGGATAAGCCATGGATGAGACATATGCATCAGTTAGCAATGCCAACTGTCCTACGACATCAAGCACTTCAAAGATGATGTACTATGTGACGTCATTTTAGAACAATCCTATATGTGGAAACATCATGTTGTTTTTAATTCTAGGCCTTGTAGTGTCATTGTTACTTTGGGAGGTCAACTCTATAAGGCACCATAGGTAGTTCTCACTACTACACTTTCCTTAATCTCATTGAAGTAGTGTTGGAAGGTAATATCTCAGACTCAGATATTTGTCCTCTTTATGATTTGATTGAAAGGTGAAAATAAGATCAATGTGACCACCCTATCATTTGCATGGGGTCTCTCTACACAACATAAGTAGTCGGACAAAATAATGGAAGAATACATATGACATATTCAGTTTGGTTATAGGGGTGACTCTACACAACCAAGTTAAGAATTCAATTGACTTGATACCTAGTGCTCCTTTGCATTGTAACATCCCCAAATTCCCAATGTGTGAGTCCTGTCACAACGGAAAATGACTTAGACTGCTAAATATGAAATTTAAAAATGCCCCATACATATAAAATAAAACCAAGGGGCAACAAGCCCATAAAATATCATGCATCTAAATGCATATATTAGAACATGGATGCAACTGTTCATTTAAACCAACAAACACATAACATTCAAATATTCATTTACATAGTGAAATATTCATAATAAAAACAATAAAACACTTATATGTTAATAATTAATTAACTGGCTGCATACGAGGGATGAACCTCCTAACTATAGGCACTGCTATTCATTTTCTTTCAACAACAAACTATCCTTGAGCTAAGGTTATGAGTCCACAAGGAGATTCGACTGTTAAGAACCAAATATCAATATAGCATAGAAAAACCTCAGAATAAGTACTCAACGTCTTGAAAAAGAGAGAATTTCAGATAATAAGCCTCTTCGAGGGGGCAAACTCCTTTTACCCCACATAATTGTTCATGTACAAGATGATTCCAAATGAAAATGTCTCCTTGGTATATATAGGAGACTAGGAGGTATAATTACAACTAATGGAATAAAGTCGACATAAATAAAATAATATTACTAATGTAATATGCCCCAATTAAGGGGTAATGAGCCAATATTAGGGCTTAACATGCCCCTCCCCTTGAGAAAAGTGTTGTTTGCAATGCTTGCGTAAATATGGATGCTTCTGTATAAAAGACTCATCTTCCCAAGTGGAATCTTCAGCCGATAGTTTCCTCCATTTAATGAGATACTCTGAAATGGATATATTCCTCAGCTGGTGAATTCTTGTTTCAGTGATGGCTTTAGGCTCCAATATGATTTTTCCTTCCTCGTCAAGTTCTGGAAATACAGTTTGAACTGGGGTCTTGTCGCCTATAACCTTATTTAAGCATGAAACCTGGAAAACTGGGTGTACTCGTGAAGATGCAAGCAACTCCAATTTGTATGCCATAGTACCAATCTTTTGCAACACCTTATAAGGTCCATAGTACTTTGGTGATAATTTATTATCCTTCTTGGCTTGCTTGAGGGACAT
>ML780977.1:3206151-3220831 GCA_009831015.1 Picea engelmannii | reverse complement strand
GATCAAAGAATTGCTCCATCTGAAGTATCCATGTGATTGGGTCCTTGCCATCAAACTTCCTCATATCGATCTTAGGAACGTGGTTGGTCTTCAACCCAAAGTTGGAGTTTCTCCATTCTTGATTCACCTTCCTTGTGTTCTCAACATGAATTTCATGGGATACATTTTCAGTTTCAGGTGTCCTCTCTATTAGGAATTTTTTCAATCCTTCCACGATCTCCCCTTTTAAAGATTCCATCTTAGTATTTATTGTCTCAAACTTAGCTTCTGTTGAATCCATCATCTCTTGTAGTTCATCTTTTTTTACTGCCTTCTTTTGTAAATCATTTATGTCCCTACACATTTCTTCACTTTCATCAAGAGTCCAAGTAGGATTGTTTGGAGGCTTATTTGGTGTAGAAGTTCCCTTTTTTGGTGGTATGTTGGCCAAGTATCACTTTAAACCTTGATTTTGAGGTGGTTCTGCTAGACAATATTCCTTTTATTGTATCTCCAAAATTTCGGCCCTTCTGAGTATGAAATTTTATTTTTTGTAGGTCTTTGATATTTCTTCTCTTCAATGCCACAGGTCTGATAAAAAATGGATGTGCCAAGTGGAATTTACGGTAACTTCCCCACAACTTGTTGATTTTTGGCCTTTTCAAGAGATCTCACTTGTATAGCGTGCCCCACACAAAATAATTGATATTAAATTCTGAAACTTGTACCAGAACTACTACGGACTGTCCACTATCCAATGCAACTGGTCTCACTCAATTTGGATACTCTAGGAAGAATTTATGATTGTTTTACCCGGAACACCTGCTTGAGACTAGTCAATAGGACTAGTCAGATACCCTATCTTCCACAAGGTGTATATACATATTTAAGATGATCCAGAAGTTGAAATTGCTACCACAAATACCTTACTAACTTCTGAGAATATCGTCCAGATTTTAGGGTCTGAAACGTTACAGAAAATTTTTTATAGTGAAAATTTCGCAATGACTCAATTCAGGATGATTCCAGAACCTTATCTTACAAAGGCTGTATCTCAGAAAGTATAAGGCCTCAGGAGATAAATTTTTAACCCAACATTCCTTGATCTGTATGATAAATATCCTCCAAGCGGTTCCTTCTGAATCATTGTATAAAAAAAGTTATAGTGAAAATTCCACGGTGTCTCAGATGTAGCAGCGAAACCCCAAGACCTTGAGCTCTGATACCATATGTTAAGAACCAAATATCAATATAGCATTAAAAAACCTCAGAATAAGTACTCAACGCCTTGAAAACGAGATAATTTTAGATAATAAGCCTCTTCTAGAGGGCAACCTCCTTTTACCCCACATAAATGTTCAAGTACAAGATGATTCCAAATGAAAATGTCTCCTTGGTATATATAGGAGACTAGGAGGTATCATTACAACTAATGGAATAAAGCCGACATAAATAAAATAACATTACTAATGTAATATGCCCCAATTAAGGGGTAATGAGCCAATATTAGGGCTTAAAACTGACTGTTAGGTATATAGAGAGGTAGTGGGGACCATTCAATTTAAGGTGGACTAGGTCCACTATATTATTAAGTAAGGCCCACTATGGTAGTTAAATATAATAAATGGGTAGTTAGATATTAAAAATGTAAGAGGACTTCTTAGAAGGTTATGCTTTTAGAAGATTCCTCCTCTAGAATGTTCTTAGGTGATGGTAGCACTATATAAAGGGGTTAAAGCAATGTAATGGGATATGAAGAGAAGCATTGTAATGTGAGTGGTAGCTCAATAGGAGGATTCCCCCTTGAAGAGGCAAGTGAACATGAGAGGATCCCTTCCACAATAGGATGCATTGTATGGTGTTGCCCTACCTCAAGGGTTTTGATATAATAAAGTGGTGCTTTTCTATATTGTTCCATATATCTTGTGTGGTGATTGTATTCAAATATATTTGGTACTATTGTGGTATTTTGTATTCAGGTCTTTAGTACTTAACAATTGGTATCAGAGCACTTTCCTTGGCAAGAATTGTGAGATTTTTTTTTTCTTTCTATACCAAATAGGGCTGCGACATTCTGAATGATTTATGTGTTTTTTTTTTGCAAAATTTACAGAAATCGTCCGAAACGAAGTCCGGGAAGTAAAGTTATTGAAGTTTTAAAATATGAAAAATTTTAGGGTTTTTTCGCGGACGACCGCACGATTTTTTGATTTATGTAGCACCTTGAGGCTGAATTTGCTAAAACACATTACAGATCTGAGTTGCTCTTTCCAAAATAGTTGATTTCAAAAAACAAATCACCCAAATCGATGTTAATTTTAGAGCAACTATTAAGTTTCTTTTCAATTTACTATATAACAATAGGATAGGTAGGATCACTGAGAGAAACACAATCACAAGACACACAACATTTATCTTGGGAAACCCTCATGGGGGAGAAAACCCCCCAAAAAATTCCTTAATTTAGATATCCAATACAATGCTAAGACAATAAACCAAAGCACTAGAGAATATCCAACACTGAGCAATGCGCCTCTCTCTTCCTTCTTCTCCCAACTACAATTATCTCCAAACTTGCGCACTTGTTGAGTGGAATGAGTGATTGAATGAGGCACTGGCCTCTCTTATTTATATTAACTAGCGGGCACTAGGGAGGTGTCTCTTCACTGGATAGGGCCGACTTCTTCACTTAGTGGTTTAAACAACTTTAATTAGGCCTCGGGCCGACTTCTTAATTTGCTTGATATAATTAGGGTTTGACCATTCCACAAAAGGAGATTTGGTCATTTACAAATTCCATCATGATCAATCCATAAAAGAGGATGGATATAATCAATAATGACTCAACAATAAATAGAATACTCTTTGTAGTTACAATATTTCAACACTCCCCCTTAACAAGAAGAGTATTCTACAACATCGTCAGGAGAGAGAGAGGGCAGCGACATCAACAACATCTGAAACATTGACTGACATATCTATAAATCATTAGAAATTTTTCTCATCATCATTCATAGCATGGAGATGGAGTAGCATCATCATCATATGCATAAGCATGGATTAGTATAACACTAATACATCATCATCATTAATAACATCAATAGCAACAACATCATCATCACAACACGAAGGTTGGAGCAACAACATCATCACAGAACGAAGGCTGGAGCAACAACATCATCATCATCATGGGGTAACATAATGAGGCATGTGTTACAACATTTTGTGGTACTATGATAGTCCCTAAAGAGCTTCCCAGGAATCGTAAGATTCCGTAGGATATAAAATCCTAACGAAGCTACCACCTAGTACTCTGATGGACCGTCCTTACCGAACCTTCAAGATCTGCCCAGGAATCATAAGATTCCCTATGATTATAAAAAAATCCTAACAGAGCTACCACTACTGACCATAGCTAACATATACATGCAAGGGTGCTCTGATAGAACATCCTTATTGGACCTTCGAGACCTGTCCAGGGATGATTAGTCCCCTAGGATATAAAATCCTAACTAAGCTACCCACTATTGGTTAGTATACCATAATATCATCAACATCACTCCGCCTTTCGAGGGAGGTCCTTTTGGACTATACCAATCTTGTCTCAAAAGTGCTCAAACTTTACATGAGACAAAGGCTTGGTCAACACATCCGCAACCTGCTCATCTGTGCCAACATATTGAATCTTTATGGCTCCCCTCTGCACCATATCATGAATGTAGTAATATCAGATTTATACGTGCTTCGACTTGTCATGGAACACATGGTTCTCTATCATATTTATGCAGATCTGGTTATCACATAGAATCATGGTTTCTTCCATCTCTAGATCAAATAGACCTATCAACAACTTCCATAGCCATATGGATTCACAACTGGAGGAACATGCAACAATGTATTCCACTTCTGCTGTGCCGAGAGAAATACTAGATTAATTCCTACTCTACCATGAAGTCATGGCTGACCCCAGACTGAAAAAACATCCTGAAGTGATCTTTCTCTCAGAAACACTTCCAGCCCAATCTGAATCGGTGTAACCAATCATTCTGAAGTCTTGATCTCCATAGCAAAGAATGAAGTCCAATGTACCCTTAAGGTATCTCATCACATGTTTTGCGGAAACAAGGTGAACATGTATGGGTTCTATTAGATACTGAATCAAGTTGTTCACAACAAAACATATATTTGGCATGGTGTTTGTTAGATACATCAATGATCCAATGATTTGTCTGTATAGCGTAACATCAACCAATTATAATGAAGTATCAACCAAGAGCTTCAACTTTGTTTCCATGGGTGTATTCATGGATTTACACTCCAACATATCAAACCTTTTCAATATTTCAACCGCATACTTTCCTTGGTTAAGGAAGATCTTCTTGTTGGGTATGTGTTATATTCTTTGCACGAGTAGTAGTGTCTGAGCGCTTGCGTCGGGTGCGCAGGGGGGTTAGAGGGGGGGTGCAGGGGCAGCGCCCCTGAATTTTTTTTTCGGGCCGACATATTTTCGCCGGGCCGACATATTTCCTGGACAACATATTACCGGGACGACATATTTCCGGGACCACATGATATTAGGTGGTTTTTCGGCACATGGTTTTTGCCGATGGTTTTCTATTTCCGGTTAAGGAATTAGGGTTTTGGACTAATCCAGGTCATTGGGTTAGGGTTTTGGATGCCGCTGGCTCCTATATGTATATTGTATTGTAAACAATGTAACAAAAAAAGTGTATCAATATAATATATGCTGGTTTTCCTGGTTTGGGTTTCCAGGTGAAAAATCTCTGTGTAATGTTTGTATTTGCCATTGTATCTTTTCTGTTCTTTTCTGAATATCAGTTTGCAGAAGATATTGTACAAGGTTAGAATTTACACTTCTCTGGGCTCTCCCAAACCTCAAGACCTAATAAATAGAGCATTAGGCCTAGGTCTTTCATCTCAAATTCTGCAGCGGGCTTCTTCTTACAATCAATGATGAGATTTTCTTCTCTAGTTAAGAATAAGTCATCCACATACAACAACAATATAACAGACTCATCATTCATAACCTTGAAGTAAAGGTTAGAATCAACTTTACTCTTGGTAAAGCCCAAGCTCATTAGGAAAATGTCAATTCTTCCATACCAAGCTCTAGGAGATTGCTTCAATCTATACAAAGCCTTCTTCAACTTGCAGACATGTGTCTTTCTGTATTCAACATCAAACCCTTGAGGTTTTTTTATATAGACTTCTTCTTCAATGACACCATTTAAGAAGGTTGTTTTCACATCCATCTTGTGTAACTTCCACTTCATCTTAGCTGCAAGGGCTATGATGGTTCTGATAGAAGTGTATCTGGCTATGGGAGAAAACTTCTCTTCATAGTCAATGCCTTCCTTTTGAGAAAATCCACAAACAACACAACTTGATTTATATTTCTCAATACTTCCATCAGTAGCATGTTTTATCTTGTATAGCCATTTGGAAGATACCACATCTTTTCTCTTCGGTATGGGAACTATTTCCCATACATCATTCTTTATAATGGATTGGTATTCTTTTGTCATGGAATCTACCCATTCTTTCTTCTGAATGGATTCTTCAAAGCAAGTAGGCTCCTTCTCTATGAGATCACATATCAAAGCCATGTAACTGGAGAATGGCTTAGGTTTCTTAAATTGTCTCATGGTTCCTTCGGGGGCACCATACTTCTCTCCATCCTGAATAAGTTCCTTTTCCCAAGTTAGATTTATCTTGTTAGAGATCGTCATTTTGGGAGGTTCTTGAGATTCTATTATATCATGATCTTCATGAATATCATCATCAAGGGAAACTGTGGCTTCCCTCACTGGTTCTGCAACTCTGGGAGCTACAGGTTCTTCTTCATATACTTCTTCAAGATGGAATCTCCTTGATATCTTGAGTGATGCATCTTCATCAAAGGTTACATCTCTGCTGATCTCAATATGATGGTAACTTGGAATGTAAATTCTGAAGGCCTTAGAGTTTTCACAGTATCCAACAAATATTCCCTTCTTTCTTGAAGGGTCCAACTTGGTTCTCTTTTCTTTTGGAATGTGTAAAAACACTGGACAAACAAATATTTTGAGATGACTTACTTTTGGATTCCTTCCAGAGAACATTTCTTCAAGGGTTTTGAACCCAAGTGCACTATGGGATAATCTGTTTTGTACATACACTAATGTTCTTGCTACTTCTTCCCATAAGTGCATTGGAAGATCTTGATCATGGATCATGGTCTTCACTTCTTCCATTATAGTTCCGTTCTTTCTTTCTGCTACACCATTTTGTTGAGGATTGTAGGGAGTGGTGAGCTCCCTCTTAATCCCGACATCTATGAAAAATATTACAAACTCTTTTATGGTGTATTATCCTCCATTATCTGACCTGAGTATCTTGATTTTTCTTTCAACAAGATTTTCTATCAAGGCTTTGAATTCCTTGAATTTCCCAAACACTTCATCTTTTGATTTCAAGAAGTAAACCAAAATTCTTGCGAGAATAGTCATAAATAAATGATATGTAGTATACATACCCACTAAGAGAGGTGGATGGAATTGGGCCACATAAATCTGAGTGGATGAGCTCCAAGACTCTTGTCTTAGTATCGCTCTTCGTGAAAGGATTCTTGATGTTCTTTCCTTGTGCACATCCCTTGCACACACCTTCATGATCAACCTTGAAATATGGTAGACCTGTAATTTCCTTGCTCACATATGGTAAGGACTCATAGTTGATGTGAGCTAGTATTATATGCTAAATTTCACATGGACTCTCAGTGGAGTGAATCAAGGCTACATCTAAGTGACCTTTTAATTTATACAGACCACCTTCTTCTGTTCCAATAACAATTGCATCTTCTATGGTTTTTACTTTAGGCCACATGAGGACTTCACCATCTATGAATGCAACCCTGAAGCCTTTCTTATCTAAATATGAGATAGAAATCAAGTTCTTCGTCAAACCTGGTACATATAGTACATCCTTCATCTTCATTGGGGTCCCTGAATCAAGTTTATAATTGGACTCTCCTACTCCTTTGATAGGGTACTGGTAGTCATCTCCAAGTGTAACTTCCTGGGGAGATTTATTTTCTATAAGGATAGAGAGAATGTCTCTCTGACCTGTCATGTGCTTGGAAACACCACTATCTATGAGCCATGTATCCTCAACATGTGACACTGATCCTGAGAGGGCAGAGATTAAGACACAGTCTTCAATCTTTTCTTTAATCATCTTTGTGGGTGTCTCTTCATCTTCAATTGTATGTGCATGGTGCCTTTTGTTCCTCTTCTTGTATTCTTCTATTCTAGCTAGAAAATTCTTAGCAATATGTCCCATCTTGTCACAGTGGTAACATCAGTAGGATGAGAAATTCTTTTCTCTTCTTTGACCTTTTTAAAACTTCTGGAATCTCCCTGGAGGGTGAGATTCTTTATGGATGAATTTATTTGGGGAGTGAGACTCCTTATGTGGGTGGGTATCTTTCTTGAAGTGAGGCCTTCTCTTTCATCCTTTAGTATGAGTAGCTAGAGCTTGATCGTCATCTCTTAATAGTATTGCTTCTTAGTTAGCTACTCTTGCTTCTTCTTGAACACATTCTTCCCAAAGACTGTCAAATTGAAGTTTCTCCTTTCTGGCACAAATGGTTTGGATGAATGCATCCCAAGGTCTTGTAAGACCATTAAGAGTTGTCATTATGAGTTCATATTAATCTAGGGTATCTCCAATTGCTTCTAGTTGTTCCTTGAGTTGAGAGATTCTATAAAAATATTCATGAATTGTTTCTCCTTTTTGCATCTTTGTATTCTTGAGTTGAGTTCTCAAGTTCATCTTTCGGTTAATGTTTCTTCCTTCATACAATCTAGTTAGGGAATCAAACATTTCTTTTCGGGTATATTTATATGCCACTTGAGGGATCAAGTGATCTTTGATAGGGTCTGCAATGATTATTTTGGTCCTAACCATGTCCTTCTGGTACTTTGCTTTTTCTGTAGCATCTGCGGGTTCTGGTACATTTTTTTGATGAATTTTGCTAGGTCATTCTCTTCAAGAATGAGTGAAATCCTATACTTCCAGGCATGGAATTTATCCACACCTTCTAACTTGTCAACAAGATTAGTGCTTGCAGACATCTTGACCTAGCGCTGGGAAAATGACCAAAAATTAAAAGTGCTCAGAATTTAGATCTGAACTTACCAGGAGGTGAGCTCGGCTGAGGCGAGTAGCCTGGTACAATTAGTTTTCTGAAAATCCAAATTTTACCCCTTGAAACTGAGCTTGAGTAATTTTGGACTGGTACTGGTTCCGGTTTCCTAGTACTAGTGAAAACTAGGGTTTCACTCTCTGGGAGTTTTGTTCACTGGAAAAGTGCGCTCCAGCTGCTAATGAGCTCAGTAGGCTAGGGCACACTTCCTTGATGAGTTTTATGTTGAAATTCCTCTTCAATAAAAGCCCTTATTTTCTTGTATGACAACAATGACGTTTTTTCTTATCCAGTGAAAGGTGTTGTTCTCATCTTAGCTCTGATCCCATGTTAATTTTAGAGCAACTATTAAGTTTCTTTTCAATTTACTAGATCACAATAGCATAGGTAGGATCACTGAGAGAAACACAATAAAAAGATACACAAAATTTATCTTGGGAAACCCTCATGGGGGAGAAAACCCAACAAAAAATTCCTTAATATATATAGCCAATACAATGCCAAGACAATAAACCAAAACACTAGAGAATATTCAACATTGAGTAATGCACCTCTCTCTTCCTTCTTCTCCCAACTGCAGCTATCTCCAAACTTGCGTACTTGTTGAGTGTAATGAGTGAGTGAATGTGGTGTTGGCCTCTCTTATTTATATTATATGTTAGGCTCTAGGGAGGTGTCCCTTCACTAGGCAGGGCCGACTTCTTCACTTAGTGGTTAAAACCACTTTAACTAGGCCTGGGGCCGACTTCTTAATTTGCATGATATAATTAGGGTTTGACCAATCTGCAAAAGAGGATTTTGTCATTTACAAACCCCATTATGATCAATCCACAAAGGAGATTAATCTAATCAACAATGACTCAATAATAAATAGAATACTCTTTGCAGTTACAATATTTCAACAATCGGAGCTCCAGAAGTGAAGATATCGTTGATTTAAAAACAATCATTTTTGGGTTTTTTTTGTGACGACAACAAGATTGTAGAGTTCATAACTTTGCATAAGGTGTTCAGATTGCTACCAGATAAATTTCATTGGATATATTATTTTAATATTTTTCTTTTTGTACATTATATGTGGTGTTTCCAATTGATATGCACTATCAATTCAGGGAAATTTTATGGTAGATTGAAGCCCTCAAAGCCGATATGAATGACCACCTACAAGGCATCAAGGCTAGTTTACATGACCACACAGACAATTATCACAATAATCAATGTTCATTGGCTTTCCTACAAGAGGGATATCTTATGGCAAACATTAGGGATGAATATAATCAATAAGTATATGCTTGGTATGATTTTGAGGCCGATTGTGATGCTTGGTATATGGATAGTTCTCATTTTTGGGATGACAACCACTTTCATATTTTATTTGATGACTCTACTCCACCTTTTGTTGAGAACATAAATGTGACAAATCATGAGCCAATTATGATTACTAGTGTCCATCCTTCATATTCTGCAGTGGTATTATTCCTTCCATATTTAGCTATGACCCTTTTCCACTATGCAGATGGATTTTCTTATTTAGATCCATATGACATGTGTCAATATTTGGAGCATCATTTTCAATTGGTTATTGGGTTCCGATACCTTCTGCATGGAGTTCACATGAGCACTTGGACATGGGACCTTGGTTTACAATGGTGGTTGGACTACTTCAACATGGTGGCTTTCATTTCTACATGGGGCTCTGGTTCTCTAGTCTACTTCAACACTATGGTCCACACTTATCCATGGGACCCTAGTATATGGTTATCCACCCTCATAACAAGCGTCAAGGACAACGCTTTCATAATGAGGATGGAATGTTAGGTATCTAGAGAGGTAGTGGGGGGCATTCAATGTAAGGTGGACTAGGTCCACTATATTATTAAATAAGGCTCACTATGGTACTTAGATATATTAAATGGGTAGTTAGATATAATAAATGTAAGATGACTTCTTAGAAGGTTTTACTTCTAGAATATTCATCCTTTAGAATGTTCTTAGGTGATGGTAGCACTATATAAAAGGGTTCAAGCAATGTAATGAGATATGAAGAGAAGTATTGTATTGTGAGTGGTAGCTCAATAGGAGGATGCCCCGTCGAAGAGGCAAGTGAACAAGAGAGGATCCCTTCCATAATAAGATCCATTATCTGGTGTTGCCCTACCTCAAGAGTTTTGATATAATAAAGTGGTGGTTTTCTATATTGTTCCATATATCTTATGTGGTGATTGTATTTAGATATATTTGGTACTATTGTGGTATTTTGTATTCAGGTCTTTGATACTTAACAATTGATATAATGTTAGGTAGCTAGAGAGGTAGTGGAGACCATTGAATGTAAGGTGGACTAGGTCCACTATATTATTAAACAAGGCGCACTATGGTAGTTAGATATAATAAATGGGTAGGTAGATATAATAAATGTAAGAGGGATTATTAGAAGGTTCTACTTCTAGAAGGTTCCTCCTCTAGAATGTTCTTAGGTGATGGTAGCACTATATAAAGGGGTGTTACACATGATTTTGGTCACTCTGGTGGTGTCTCTACAAGTGATGTATTCAGGCTCCCACAAGAACTTTATGCCTGAGAAAAGTGACTGTTGTCTCCTTCCAAAAAACACATTTTTAAGATGAGTTCGCAGGCTGCCTATATTACAGGGTGCGAAAATCCTCCATTCTTGCAGGCAACCCAAACTTAGGGTGTGAACTATTCGCAGTTTTCTTTATAGGTAGGGTGCCAACCTGTTTCAAATCTTGGAAAAGAGAAGAGGTCACGAAGGTTCTAGAAGGGAATCTTCTAGAAAATGAGTTGACATTCGCATGGTTGGAATCCTACTGACTTCTCAGATTTAGTGGGATCATTCCCATCCATTTAACCATCTCTCCTTCTCCTATATATTGAAAGGTTTCTCATGGAAAAAGTTAAGCAAGATTGAATGAAGAATTGGTGAAAGAATTGTGTGAAGAATTCTACCTGGATAGAAGCTTGAAGAATCTATTTGGTCTATCAAGTTGTATTGGATCTTCTTCATGCAAGTGTAGAGAAAGTGTGTGTTGTTGGAAGATTGGTTGTTGTCATTGATGTCAACCCTAGTCATGGGTTTTGGACTGCAAGATTGATGAAGGTATTTGGACATGAAGGAAAATGCACATGCAGATACAACACCCATGGATGGATAATATACATCATGTTGTTTCTAGTGGTATGTGGCATGTCACGTGGATCCTCTTGGTTGAGGAGAAATGAATTTTTGAAGATGACGAAGTGAATTGAAGAAGGAAGTACATGTAGGCCCTGAAGATAATTAAAGAAAATAATTACAAAATAAGAAAGTGTCAGGTCGGCCCTAATGTTAAAAGGAAGTGACATAAATGGTATAAATAAACATCATTATGCATTCATTTGATACAAGTCGAATTTTAGAGGAAATAAGAAGCAAAGAAGGATGGATTTCAAGGGAGGATGAAGTCTTTTGGTGATGTGTTCTAAGGTATGTTATTTTCAGGTCATCTTACCATTTTTGCTATAACTTTTTTTCTAGAATGATTCAGATGGTGAAATAGCTATGGTATTGAGAAGACATATCAAGGTACCTATGGTAAACATTTCAGCTATTGATTCGCTATAATTATGGAGATACACTCTGTGGAAGATAGGTTTTGTGACCAGTCCTGAAGCTAGTCAATAAACAGGTGTTCCAGGTAAAAYAGTCATAACCTCTTCATCGAGAATCCAAATGAAGTGGGGAAAATTTCATTGGAAAGAGTACGAACTTTAGTTTCTTGTGTGCAAGTTTCAGAATTGGATGTTAATTATTGAGTGCGGGGCATTCTGTGCAATTTCACTCTCCTGAATAGACCAGAATTGAATAAAGTCTACCATTCTTTCTATAACCTCTTTTTGGGGAGGATTCAAGGAGTGAAAATTGGAGGAGTTTCAAAGAAAACATTGAGTAATATTATCTATAGGATCAGAGTACTCCAAGAATTGAAGAATTGCAGAAATTGAAGAAGTCTCAGGAAGCATTATCAGGTTCTATGTGATGATTGGTTGATGGTGATGATTTCATGTAAAGTTTTATTATCTCTCATATATTATTGGGTGGAAGGAAGGGGCAAGGATGGAGAGTTCAAATCTCTCTTGATATTGTAGGATTGTATCTTCCTCTTGGAGGTTTATCCCTCCCTTTACATTTGGAAGCTGTAGCTACCTTTGGAAGTCATTACTTCCCTTGAACAATAACTATTGATTATTTCTCATAAATTGTGCATGGTGTATTGTGGTGTAACTCTTATACTATTTTTGATTGATCATTGGATATATTTGAATGGTTTAAGTACAATTTGAAAAAGGTTTTAAATTGTACTTGATACTGATTCACCCCCCTTTCAGTATCAACAATTGGTATCATAGCAGGCTGCCTTCAGAACAGTTTAACCACTGGAAGGAAAATCCTGAGCAGAGATGGATGACCATTAGCACATTTCAAATGGGATTCAAAAATTTGATGGAAGAAATTATGCATACTAGAGTGATAGAGTGAAAACTTACCTAATGAATTTTGGGAGTAGACATTTGGTACTCAGTTGTAAATGGCTATGTAATCATAAATAATGCTCCAACCGATCCAAATAAGAAGAAGCTTATTAGTTGTAATTCAAAAGCCAGACATGTTATTCTAGTAGCATTGCAATCAACCATTGCTAGCAAAGTGATGGGATGCAACACTGCTAAATAGGTATGGGACAAACTCAAGAATATCTATGAAGGTGATCCAAAAGTTAAGCAGGTCAAGCTTCAACGACATAGAGCAGAATTTGAAAATTTGAAGATGAATGAAAAGGAAGATGTTGCAACCTATCTTCTTAGAGTTGATGAAGTTGTTAATGCTATTAGAGGATTAGGTGAAGAGCTCGATGAATTATTGGTTGTACAAAAAGTATTGAGATCACTTCTCTTGAAGTATGATGCTAAGGTCTCCACCATTGAAGAAACTAGGGACTTGTCCAAAATGACAATGGATGAATTATATGGGACTCTTATGGCATATGAAATGAGAACAGGTATAGAAAGTGACCAGACAAACAATGAAGCAGCCTTTAAAGCCATAAAGAAGACAAAGGACAAGAATGACGACCTTGATAAAGAAATAGCAAATTTCGTAAGAAGGTTCCAAAAGGGAAGTGGAAGATACAAAGGTAAGTCTCCTCTCAAATGCTTTAATTGTGGTAGAATAGGACATATTGTTGAAAACTGTTACTATAAAAAGAGAAGTCTCAATAATAAAAAGAGCTTCTACTCCAAGGATGATGACATCGCCTTAGATGAGAGTGATGAAGAAGATAATGATGGAGGAGAAGTCCTCTTCATAACCCAAGAAACCCAGGATGATGATCATAAGAATTCCAAATAAGAAGAAATCATTTGTGAAGAAGATTCAGATGAAGAAACCAACCTTGATTCCTTTTGGGGATACAAAGACAATGCAGAGAGTGAACAAGAAGATGAGAATCTTGAAAAGTTGAAGCATGTTGAAACTGGAAATAGCAAGCTTAGAAACACAAACATAATACTAAAAGGTGAATTGACTAGTTGTGAAGAAGAGAATTACAAGCTTGAAAAGACCATTAATAGCTTGAAGGAACAATTAGAATATTATGAGAAATTGAAAGTAGAATTGGATCACACAAAAGGGGAGATACTATTGACAACAAAAAGGTTGAAGAAGTTTGAAAAAATCACTGAAAAATTAGATGAGATCCTTAGTAGTCAAAGATCTCCAAACGACAAGATAGGACTAGGATACAATGACAGTTTGAAGACAACAAAACAAGAGAAGGAAGTTGAAAATGATGAAACCAACACTCCAGAACAAGTTGAACAACAAGATAGAAAACTAGAATTCAGAAGGAATGAGACATCAAGAAGATCCTCTCCCATCAGGTATGAAAGCAATCATTATGAAGGAAACTACAAAAGAATAGATCGTGAACCTAGATGGACCACACCATAAAGAAGATCACTTACACCCAGGTATCAAAATTTCTTTTTTGGACATTGTTATACTTGTGGAAATTTTGGACACAAGGCAATCAATTGTAGAATCAATGAATAAATAACTATGCAAGCTACATGAATGGTGAAAATAGTAGATATGAAAATGTTCATAGACCTTTCAATAGAAATTATAATCCATTTGACCCATTAATGGATCAAAATATTGTATGTTACAAGTGCAATAATCTTGTTCACAAAGCACGAGATTGCAGAGAGATGAAGGAAGATAATCATATGCCAAATGTCTGCATACCAACTATAGCAAGGAAAAGGAAAGAAATTCCACACAATGAAAATTGTTGAATAGCATTAGTCGCTAAAGAATGCAAAGAAGAATATGAATGGTTCATAGACAATGGGTGCTCATCTCATATGACCGGAGATCAAAGCAAATTTGTCAGCTTGAAGAAAAAGGGTGGAAATGTTGCATTTGGAGATGACTCA
>ML780977.1:3183243-3205420 GCA_009831015.1 Picea engelmannii | reverse complement strand
GAAGATGACAAAGTGAATTGAAGAAGGAAGTACATGTAGGCCCTGAAGATAATTAAAGAAAATAATTACAAAATAAAAAAGTGTCAGGTCGGCCCTAATGTTAAAAGGAAGTGACATAAATGGTATAAATAAACATCATTATACATTCATTTAATACAAGTCAAATTTCAGAGGAAATAAGAAGAAAAGAAGGCCGGATTTCAAGGGAGGATGAAGTCTTTTGGTGATGTGTTCTAAGGTATGTTATTTTCAAGTCATGTTACCATTTTTGCTATAACTTTTTTTCTAGAACGATTTAGATGGTGAAATCACTATGGTATTGAGAAGACATATCAAGGTACCTATGGTAAAAATTTCATCTCTTGATTCACTATAATTATGGATACACACTTTGTGGAAGATAGGGTTTGTGACCAGTCCTGAAGCTAGTCAATAAACATGTGTTATGGGTAAAACAATCATAACTTCTTCATCGAGAATCCAAATGAAGTGGGAAAAATTTCATTAGAAAGAGTACAGACTGTAGTTTCTTGCATGTGAGTTTCAAAATCATATGTTAATTATTGAGCGTGGGGCATTCTGTGCAATTTCACTCTTCTGGATAGACCATAATTGAATAAAGTCTACCATTCTTTCTATAACCTCTTTTTGGGGAGGATTCAAGGAGTGAAAATTGGAGGAATTTCAGAGAACACATTAGTAGTATTATCTATAGGATCAAAGTACTCCAAGAATTGAAGAATTACAGAAATTGAAGAGGTCTCAGGAAGCATTATTAGGTTCTATGTGATGATTGGTTGATGGTGATGATTTCATGTAAAGTTTTATTATCTCTCATATATTCTTGGGTGGAAGGAAGGGGCAAGGATGGAGAGTTAAACTCTCTTTTGATATTGGAGGATTGTATCTTCATATTGGAGGTTTATCCCTCCCTTTATATTTGGAAGCTGTAGCTACCTTTGGAAGTCATTACTTCCCTTGAACAATAACTATTGATTATTTCTCATATATTGTGCATGGTGTATTGTGGTGTAACTCTTATACTATTTTTCATTGCTCATTGGATATAGTTGAATGGTTTAAGTATAAGTTGAAAAAGGTTTTAAATTGTACTTGATACTGATTCACCCCCCTCTCAGTATCAACATGTGTGTTGGAACCAAGGGTCACTGAAAGGAAGCTTGCGACATCAAGGTGATCCAGTTGTATCTTCTACTTTCATTTAATATAATACAACTACATGTCCATTTCCCATAAAATCACTCTTATTTTATTGCACAATTCCTTGATCATATGCATAGGTTGACATTGAATATACTTTGCCATCTTCACTTTGGTTGGTTTGTGTTGTCTTGGACCTTATTTCACAAGAGCACTAGAGCGAAGCGGGAACAACAAAGACCTAAGGAAGCGATATAAAGGTATGTCACTCATTCCTTCTTAGTAGTAGATTCAATGATTGCAACTTAGGGAAAGAGTCGTGTCCTGTCTTGTTTTGTTCTAGATCCAGGTGGATCTAGGGAGATCTCTTAGTTTCCGCACCTACTGATTTATTCGATAACAAAATTGATGACTACACTGGGACTACAACCCTTTTTGGTGGTTTTTTCTTGGCCATTTTCTCTTGACCTACCCTTTTTCATTCCCAATCAATCTCTGAGTCTTGAGGAGACCCTCACAGACTCCCTGGATCCAGAAGTTCCCTCAAAAGTCCTGTCATTTTTCCAAAATTTGCTTGATTACAGACCTTCTCGCACTACACCTTTCTGTAGCCTGCGAGAATCATCGAGGTTCGCACCCCAGTGTTCAGTTCAGTGCAAAATTATCGCACCCTGCACTGTACCCCACTGTCAGACTGTGAACTCACTTGTAAAAATTTTGGATTAAGTCTTTTGTGTCCTCAGATCCCCAGATTGGTTGGTGTGTTCGGAAAGAACTTCTTTGGCCAATGATTAAATGTTTCTTGACTTCAAATCTTGTGAATGATTAGTTTTTGGAAATCGAAAGCTCTTCTTGTTCATTTTTTCTCAATTTTTACCTATTGACCTTTTCTTAACAAGGGCATAATCTCAAATTCTGAAATCCGAGTGCTTTTTTGGTCGGGAGCCTTTGACTGGATTAAAAGTTGAGATTAATTGTCCTTTTCAATTGCTTATTACTTGGAAAATTGTTACCCATGTGCATTTGAAGAGACTGGTCTTGTCGGTTTGTTATTTTTGTCTTCATTGAAATATCGATTTGGGTGTTTGTTGTGTATTTCTTTTTCATTGGTTGCTTACTTTTTCTTAGTTCCATCCCCGTTGCTTGGTTTCTAATAAAAATTAAAGACATTTTTTTTAAGCGATTTTTTATTCAAAAATATTGGCATTCAAGTACTGAAAGAGAACGAATAGGGAATTTGCATTGTTCATGGTTGTTTGATATTACATTTAAGAGAAGATCATACATCATAGTTCACATTGTTCCAGAAAACTCCTCTTTCCCTCCTGTAAATAGGATTCATCGAACAAAAATTTGTATCATTCATTCCTATTTATGCATTGTTGGGTCAGAGTCTCACACAACATCAGTTTCATTTCTGTCTCCTTTTGAGTAACAATAGCCTTTAATAATATTGCACAATTTTAAAATTCAACTAGTAACTTTTTCTAGGGCTCCTTTACACCAACATTAGCTAGGATAGAGCTTTGGAATAGGCAGCGAGACACACTCTCCAAAGAACAAAACACACAATAGTATGTTGTGATAAGGAGTGTCAAATTCCATTTGAAACATTCTCTCTCGGGAAGCCCTTCTCACACAAGGGTCAAACCTGAGGTCGCATTGAGATTAACAGAGTTACTCACCCTGCTTTGTTGATATCAGTGTAGAGATTGCACATATTACGGGGGTCACTTGAAGGTATACCCACAATGATGAGTGGAAGCCTCTCAAGCTGATTTTGGGCTAGATACCCTGCCCCTGTGTGTCGATTGGACTGTTGACTGCTCCCCCAGGAATTATTGTTGTTGGTGGTAACCTTAGTATCCTATCTTCTTAGGGTCTTACACAAGGTGACTGTGAAGGCGTAAGTCTTCACGGTATCTGGAATCGACGTTGACCGGACTCACTCGGGCTCCTTGGAGGGTATACCCACGATTGTGTGTGGGAGCTTGCACCAGGGTGTAAGTTCGTTAAGCAGGTTGTCAACGTAACTTTTCCACCTTGGCCCAGCCCCTTCTTATCTTGTCATTGCGACATTGATTTCATCACCAACTAGTGACTTTGGAATTAGAAGGTCTTGTTTGCTTGGTTTTGCTTCCTAGACTTTATTAGCGCATGCTGTTTGTTTACCCAAGTTGGCCATAGAATTTCTTTCGTAAAATTCTAACTCGATCACAATTGACCCTCCATGCCGTTCACATAGAATGCAAGGCCTACCCCCAGAAGATCTGGAAGGTTCTCAATCCTTGCCTACCAACTCACTGGAGGGCTCTCCTCAACAGAGTGAAGTCCAAGACGTTACCACTCCACCAATGGAAAGAACTAACTCTTTAGAACAGTTCCGAATTACCAATTATCGAGAGGACTTCCGACTTCCTCCCCACTCTGAGAGACGTATTGTTCGAGTGAATTATTCCAGAGATATAGTTGTTCAGTCTTCTGGATCACCAACCAGACCTTTCATAGGACCTGAGGGTCAAGATCCTTTTTGGACTACTGGCATTTTTAGATGGGATCTCTTTGGCTCAAGAGCAGGCGTTGATATAAATTTCACACCTAAGCTGCCTGAAACATCTGATCCAGACGCAGTACCTTTTACTACTGCCTATTATTTTCCTGGTACAGACACTCCGCCAGCTAACCACTTATTGACTATCCCTCTACAAATGGTCCATTACACAATGGTCCCGGATACTACGAGTCCTCACACTGAGATTACAATGGCTAGCCAAGCTCCCATTGGCACACCGCTTTCGCCCAGATTCACCCCAACCCTTCTACCCGAATATCATGCATTGAATGCTTCTATTCCCACTCCTACACAAATCTCATCCGGGACTCCTAGCATTTCCACTTCTTCTGGGCACCATCTCATTCTCGGTGTTATTTTGACACTTCCTCGACCCCCTTTCAGAGGACCTCTTCCATCCTCTATCGGAGGCATCAACCCTAGTGGAACCATCTCGTCTTTCACACCCAATTACCAGATTCCTATTGGTGGACAATTTCACCAAGGAGACCAAACCCAACCCCCTTGTGCAGGACAAATCCCAACTGGGACGCAACCCCCGATTGGAGGGAAACCCCCACTGACCCCACCCTATGGAAAAAACATACCTCCATCCTTGGCCCAGTATTGGAATTATCTTATATAATATAATCCTCACTCGATTGGGGGGCAACAACCTCAAGCTAGCTCCATCATACCCCATAGTATAGACCAACCATATCCAGGCACATCTAATCCTATTTGAGGCTTGAATGCTCAACCCCACGCCCCTGCTCAAGGGTATAACCCTATTAATTACTTGCCTCCACACAAACCACCGAATCCGCCCGGATCTTCACATTATATGCAAACTGCTTATGGTCCCACTGGTCTACCGATGGGACTCCCTTCCCATAGTCACCAGTACCCACATGTAAATAGACAGTTACCCTTCTTAGCCACCTTGGACCTCCCTGATCTGTCGAGGATTTTAAATGATCCGATGTGTTACTCTCATCAATGGCCCGCCATACCGGCCAAACTACCATCCGACATCCCTAAATTCGATGGTAAACTAGGAGAGGACCTGAACAATCATGTAATGAATTTTCACCTTTGGTGCTCATCCAACTCCTTGATGGATGACTCTATTCATTTACACCTTTTTCAGTGAACCCTCACAGGTTTCGCCGCGAAGTGGTATATATAATTACCATGAGGCTTCTTCATTGACTTCAACACCCTCACTATGGATTTCCTCACCCAGTACCAGTTACCGATCCGCTACGAAACGAGAATCGAGATTTTGAGTTCTTTCAAACAAACCAAAGCCACTCATATCTCTGATCACATTCATGAGTGGCAACAGAGATGACGTCTCATCAAACTCGAACTTCCCGATCAATTGCTGGTAGAGTGGTTCACAAAATCATTCATGAATGACATCGCTCATGACATTTCCATGGGTGGAGTTGTCACAGAAGAACAGGAAATCAGTTGTGCTCAATACCTCGACCTCGTTTACTCACAAATGGGTACTCTTTACGACTTACTCCCTGATGCACCTCGTCCTTCTACTTCTGCTACTTCAACTACTCCTGCTGCTTCTCATGTAGCTGACAGTGTGATTGGAACTTTCCATGCCCAACCTCATTCCATCCAAACCTCCATCAACAACCCCAAATCCATTTCTTCTAATGTTCAAAATGCTCCATCTCCTACCCCTCCCACCGGCAAGACTTCTGAGGTAAACACTTTTCAATCTACCCCCGCCAACAAAAATAAATCCAAAAAAGGAAAGGGTTAGAACAAGGAGGATAAAAATAACCTGCAATCTAAGAAAACCAAAACACCACCTGTTGATGATAAAGATAAGCGCAAACCCTGATACCCTTGTCTTATCTATGGTGATGAACACTACACTAAGGATTGTCCACAACAAGCCGAGGTTACTAAGGTCCTTCAAGGGACCAAGAAACCCCCCACTCCAGCTGTATTGTCACAACCCTTCCCTTCTCAACAATAGGCCTGATTGGTCATTCATTACCAACCTTCCCCCTCCAATACATCCTATGTCTTAATGTGTACAGGTGGTTCAAAGAAGAATGACATCACACTTACCACTCGAGCCAAAGATTATTCTTCCTCCAAAGAGAAGGTTGATGCAATACCACCTTCGTTGGTCCAACCATCTCCCATGACTCCACCTACCAACGGTCCTCTTCATCTCGAACGATCGAGCCTAGATACAGTCCTTCGCCCTCCTCCAAAGGGTTTTGTTCGAAAATCGGCTTTCAATCCTCATGCATGTGCTGCACATAACTATAGTATTGTTGAAGATCTGGCCCAAGCACCGTCCATGATGTCAGCCTTCGAAGTCCTTCAGAGTTGTCCTATACAACGGAAGACACTGTTGAACTCTATTGGTGGAATCGACCCTATAGATACAAATTTAATAATTTTTGACTTGGAAAATCACATTCCAAGGTTACCCCCTCAACTCGCATTCCAGAGTCAGTGCTGCCAAGTCCTTGGTCATGTCATTCATATGTTCAAGAGAAGTTCACACGAGCCCTCTATTGAGTCGACCTTCTGCAGTTGTCCATTCTTACAATGTCGGCCTTCCTTGTGTCTGTTTCGACTCGTATTCATACTTTGTTTCATCCTCAAAGTCTGTTACTTATTTCATGTCATTGATGGGGGATACATCAAGGCCCTCTTGTGATGAGTCTTGTTCCGTCGACTCCAACTCATTATCTGGAAATGAGACTTAGAAATTATTTAGTAGCTTGGAACCTGCATGCCTTAATGGAAAGTCTCTTCACTTTTGACATGGATTTCGCATCATTGATCCCTGATCGAGAGATTCCGTCGAGTGCTCAACTTCAGCTCATGCATTCACACTCATTCAGATTGTACTTTGGTACCTTGGGAGTCATTGAAATCAATGGTGATCTCCCTCGCACTTGTTAACGGTTTTCATTAATGACCGATAATCAAGTGGTTTCTACCATGTTTGACTTCAGCACATGTAATCACATGGGTAGATTCGTGCTTTCAAGTGACAGGATTGAAGACCCCGGGTCTCATTTTTTTTGACCCAGGCTGCGATGGAGTATGTATGATTTGTATCGGCACATAGATCCACTTTGTATGTCATGTGGCTATGTCATCTTAATTCAAGTCTTCTAACATAGATCCACAGTGTATTCCTGGTGGCTATGTAGCATTTTGATGGCATGGATCCATGGTGTATGATTGGTGGCCATGACCCACATTTATGATTCCATTCATTTGTGGTCTGAGCATGGGAATGCCTTCCTCAGAACTGGTATTATATTCTGCAGATGCTTGGTTGTTTACAGGTTTCTGATTAAGTGCGCTCCTTGTTTCTCACACACACACTCATTTTACAAAGTATTTCGGCTGTCACAAGTTCCAACCTCATACTTTGGGGGGCATTCTGTTACACATGATTTTGGTCACTTTGGTGGTGTCTCTACAAGTGATGTATTCAGGATCCCACAAGGACTTTTTGCCTGAGAAAAGTGACCGCTGTCTCCTTCCAAAAAACACATTTTTAAGATGAGTTCGCAGGCTGCCTATATTACAGGGTGCGAAAATCCTCCATTCTTGCAGGCAACCCAAACTTAGGGTGTGAACTATTCACAGTCTGCTCTATAGGTAGGGTGCGAACTTGTTTCAAAGCTTGGAAAAGAGAAGAGGTCACAAAGGTTCTAGAAGGGAATTTTCTAGAAAATGTGTTGGCATTCGCATGGTTGGCATCCTACTGACTTCTCAGATTTAGTGGGATCATCCCCATCCATTTAACCATCTCTCCTTCTCCTATATATTGAAAGGTTTCTCAAGGAAAAGGTTAAGCAATATTGAATGAAGAATTGGTGAAAGAATTGTGTGAAGAACTATGCCTGGATAGAAGCTTGAAGACTCTATTTGGTCTATCAAGTTGTATTGGATATTCTTCATGCAAGTGTAGAGAAAGTGTGTGTGTTAGAACCAAGGGTCACTAAAAGGAAGCTTGCGACATCAAGGCGATCCGGTTGTATCTTCTACTTTCATTTAATATAATACAACGACATGTCCCTTTCCCATAAAATCACTCTTATTTTATTGCATAATTCCTTGATCATATGCATAGGTTGACATTGAATATACTTTGCCATATTCAATTTGGTTGGTTTTTGTTGTCTTGGACCTGATTTCACAAGATCACCGGAGTGAAGCAGGAACACCAGAGACCTAAGGAAGTGATATAAAGGTATGTCACTCATTCCTTCTTAGTAGTAGATTCAATGATTGCAACTTAGGGAAAGAGTCGTGTCTTGTCCTGTTTTGTTCTAGATCCAGGTGGATCTAGGGAGATCTGTTAGTGTCCACACCTACTGATTTATCCGATAACAAGGGGTTAAAGAAATGTAATTGGATATGAATATAAGTGTTTTGTATTGTGAACGGTAGCTCAATAGGATGAAGCCCCCTCAAAGAGGCAAGTGAACAGGAGAGGATCCCTTCCATAATATGATCCATTACATGGTGTTTCCCTACCTCAAGGGTTTTCTTATAATAAAGTGTGTTTATTCTATATTTATATGTGTATCTATTGAGGTGCTTTTGTATTCAGATATTTGGTACTTAACAATTGATATCAGATCACTTTCCTTGGTAGGAAGTGTGGGCAATTTTTTTTTTCGGAGAAGAAAAAGAGGGATGCAACATTCCGGATGATTCTTGTAGATTTCTATGCACAATTTGTAGAAATTGTTTGTATATCTGAGTTAATCTCAGAAAAAAACCCAATTTAAAAAAAAATCGTCCAAAACAGAGTCGAGAAAGTAAAGTTATTGAAGTTTTAAAATATGCTATTTTCAGTGTTTTTCTGTGGATGACCGCATGATTTTTCTAATTTCGTTAGCATATAGGGCTGAATTTTCCAAATAAAAATTGCATATCTAAGTCCCTCTCACAATTTCACCCATTTAAAAAAAAAATCATTCAAATCGGAGCTCTGGAAGTTAAGATATCGCTGATTTAAAATCAACTATTTTTTGGGGTTTTTCGTGACGACGACTAGACTACAGAGTTCATAACTTTTCATAACTTTTCATTGGGTGCTCAGATTGATACTAGATCAATGCCATTGGATAAACAATTTTATTATATTTCTTTGGGTATATTATATGTGGTGTTTCTGATGGATAATCGCTCTCAAATCATGACAGCCATAAAGACAACAATTCAAGAGTTCAAAGTTGAAATGCAACATATTCAAGATAAACATATTCAAGAGCTCAAAGTTGAAATGCAACATATTCAAGAGCTCAAAGTTGAAATGCAACATATTCAAGAGTCCAAAATTTCAAGGCATATTATGGACGAATATAATCAAGAAAGATATGCTTGGTATGATTTCAAGAGCAATTGTGATGATTGGTATATGGACAATTGTCATTTTTGGGATGAGAATTATTTTCATATTTTATTTGACGACTCTACTCCACCTTCTATACAAAACATTAATGTGACAAATCAGGAGCCAATGATTATTACCAGTGTCCATCCTGCATATTCTACAGTGGTACTATTCCTTCCATAATATGCTATGACCCTTTCCCACTATGTGGATGGATCTTCTTATTTGGATCCACATTACAAGTGTCAGTCTTTGGAGCATAATTTTCAGTTGGTTATTGGGTTCCAAAATCTTCCGCGTGGAGTTCACATGAGCACTTGGTCATGGGACCATGGTTTACAATGGTGGTTGGACTACTTTATCATGGTGGCTTTCATTTTTACATGGGACCATGGTTTACAATGTCGGTTGGACTACTACAACATGGTGGCTTTCATTTCTACATGGGACCATGGTTCTCTAGTCTACTTCAACACTATGGTCCATACTTATCCATGGGACCCTGGTATATGGTTGTACACTCTCATAAAAAGCATTGTGGACAACACTTTCATAAGGGGGATGGAATGTTAGGTAGATAGAGAGGTAGTGGAGGCCATTGAATGTAAGGTGGACTAGGTCCACTATATTATTAAATAAGACCCACTATGGTAGTTAGATATAATAAATGGGTAGTTAGATATAATAAATGTAAAATGGATTCTTAGAAGGTTCTACTTCTAGAGATTCCTTCTCTAGAGTGTTCTTAGGTGATGGTAGAACTATATAAATGGAGTTAAAGCAATGTAATGGGATATGAAGAGAAGTTTTGTATTGTGAGCGGTATCTCAATAGGAGGAAGCCCCCTCAAAGAGGGAAGTGAACATGAGAGGATCCCTTCCATAATATGATCCATTGTATGGTGTTTCCCTACCTCAAGGGTTTTCTTATAATAAAGTGTGTTTATTCTATATTGATCTGTGGATCTATTGAGGTGCTTTTGTATTCAGATATTTGGTACTTAAAACTGGCCCTTTTGGTTTTCCACTCTCCACACACAACCCCAAACCTAGGTTCCAAACTCCAACAATAGTTCCAATCCACCAACTCTCTTCCCCACAACCTACACAACCCAAGGAATGTACCCTCTTCACTACTGACAATCCCTCATGTTGTACCATTCTTTTATCAGGGATTCCAGTGCACTCGGTTGGCTAGGAATATCTATGTTGGGGACTTCCAGGAACTCTTAGCTGCTCTAGGAGTGCTCACAACAACCTTCACAAGGCTCTTGAGCCATTTCCTCAACAAGAAAATGCACTATAGGACTGCAACTTGTTTTACAAGCACACATGCCACATTTCCAGCATAAAACAAAACCCAATAATGGATTCTTTCAAGCACAACATGGTTGGTGCTTTTCCCAGCACTCAACTCCTCTCTTACTTCCCAAAATCTCATAGTAAAAACTGTCTTCTTTGGCCATACATATTTCCTTTTTCCTCAAGCTAGTTGACTTCTCACTCTGCACAATGTTGATTGTACTTCATCCCCATTCTACCAATAACTATGGTACATGACTCCTCACACCCACCCTCTTACATGAATTTAATGATTGGCTTTGGGAACACTCAACAACAACTAGAAGGTTATACATAATGATAATAAATTCATGAATGTGAGTTGGATTAATACCCATGAATAATCCCCCCTTGGACCCCTCTGTCTTGTGGAATCATAGCCCTCCATCATTTTCATCCTATCATATTGCAACCAACAATTACTACTTTTATTAATCATTTCAATGTTCATAATATACAATATGATCCTCGACCATATTAATCAATATAGGCTCTTTTCCCCAAACATATTTACTCATCAGCCCAAATGACATTTATACAATTACATTATAATTTGCAAGAATAAATACTAGGGATGTTACATTCCCTTCCCCCTTATTTTTTCACTATCCCCAATGCACAACACCCTATGGTGTACATACAATTACAATTCTAGGCTCTTTGACCTTTAATCAACATATAGGCTCTTCACACCAATATCACACAAGCATTCATACCTAAATATAAATACATAGGCACTCCGGCCCTAAGAACCATAAATAAATAGGTGCTTCAACCCCAAAACATAGATACATAGGCAATCCAGCCCAAAAATATAGATACATAACCCATCGACATTCTCTTACAACTATCCCGATTTCCACCAGCTCTCTTCCTATTGGATGGTCCAACCCAAAGAATGTATCCCCTTCATTGCTCTCAGTCCATTGGGTTGTACCATTCTTTTATCAGGGTTGACCCAACGCATGTGCGTCCTTGACTGTCTTCAGTCCATAAGGTTGCACCATTCGTTTATCAGGGTCTCTCTAGTGCAAGTAACTACAAATATCACTACTAGGATTTTAAGGGATTCACTACTAGGAAAACTACTAGTAAATTACCAACAACAATCTTGTTGCTGCACTGCAACTCACGCATGAGTTCACTCTTTATTCTTGACAACTCGATTCTTCAACAAAGCAAATCTCACATAGGAGTTCACTCTTCAGGCCTAACAACTTGGTTCTTCTTGTTGTGCTCACCCTCTAGGCTCGGGTATCCCTTTCACTGTTACACAGTTCCTTAGGTGATCCATCATTTACCAAGGTGTTATTGCACAAACAAATTCCAACTTCTTTCTAGACTTCCACTAGCAATATGTAACCTGTGGCAATCATCCCATATGCATCATATGCATGCAGTCAATATTGGACGTCATCATAAAATTTTCAATTATAATTTTCAGATCTGTTTTATACAGGAAAACAAAATTTTCCAAACATGAGTTTTCTGCTCATTATGTTTGGCTCTTGCAGCTGTAGATATCAATATTCCTTATGGGTTTACATCCCTGCCATATCCAAGACCATTCTTTCTGCAATTTGCTCAATTGTCACTCAACCAAACAAATTGTTAGCATATCACAACATTTTTTGATTATTAATTTCTCAAGTCTATTTTATACAGGAAAATAAATTTCTCATACATGAGTTTTTTGTTCATAATTGTTTGGTTCTCACAACAACAACATGCATCGTTCTTCTTTATGGGCTTACATCCCCGCCATATCCAAGACCATTCTCCCTGCAATTTTCTCAATTTTTTCTCAGCCAAACATATTGTTAGCATTCATGCACGTTTATAATAGCTCATGAAGTGATCTCAAAAGTGTATCTTACCAACAATTCAATAATTTCCATCCATTATTCAAATTAACGATGAAATTCAACCATTAATCATATTATCTAGAATGAAACTATCATTCACTCCACATGCATTATCAACACACCAAGATTTTCATAATGCAATCAAATTTACCAATAAATAAAACCCATGTGCCAACAATCATGGCCAGATCTACACAATGCATCCTTGCATTGACTTTGGAATACCATACATTCATGTCATGTATTCCACCATGTGAGTTGGAAGGAATAGCCCACGCCTCAACACATCATCCAAATTCTCCCCCATTTACATGTCCAATCATTTGGATACCTTCCTCTCTGACCCATACACAACACTAGGAATATAATTCCGTTAGTGTTCTCTTGTGTCAACAAAGAGGTTGTAGTCCAAACATTAGTTATACAGGGGAAGACCATTACAAATGTGTATGGTGCTATAGCACTTCCATTTCCAACCACATCATGTCCTCACACATGGCCATCTCTAATGACATTCATTGCTACATGAGTAATGTATCATGACTTGAATTGACTTGACTTGGTTATGATCTCATAACCAATCTAACACAATATGCAAGTAAAATTTACATAATTCATTCAAGCATCAATAAAATTTGTATATTCAAGGCCCTTTGTCTTTACACACCAATTCCAATACTAAAATTTGACTGAGGGAATTCTTACCTCAATTCCCTTTATCATTTATGCACCATAAGCAACCGACTGCATACCTACCTGGTTGTTATTACATTAATTGATGCTACTTGATCAATTGATATTTTTGTGGTAGCTTGCGGTCTCCTTTTACCGACCCTTGATCAACATTTTACTATCCTCATTCTTTTTCACATGGATGGTTTTCATATGTAGAAACATCATCAACATCTTCAACCATGCTATATTAATGATGCAAATATGATATTTGAATGTGACTAATGATGGATGGTATATCTAGGAAAATTGTTTATTACTTAGTCTCTACTGATGATATTAATTACTTAGTGCATACTGATTGACGTTTTTTTTTTTTTTTTTTTTNTGTGTGTGTGTGTGTGTGTGTGTGTGTGTGTGTGTGTATCTCTCTCTCTCTCTCTCTCTCTCTCTATATATATATATATATATATATCAACAAACTACTCTTAGTCTATACTCATGTCCATATGCACAAAATGCCGATCAATATGCACTAAGTAATTAATATCATCATGCCTATTTCATGTTCATGCATTCTATCTTTCTTATATGCACTCATGTATATCTTCCATTGTGCATTTCAATGCATATTAATTTCAAATTTATTTATTTATTTTGTTGTTGTAGACGTCTGTCCTTGAAATCTTGTAGATCCCCACTGCCCTTTGCATTGCCATTATGCTCAAATGTGCACCATTTATCCCTATTCCAAACCTTCTAACCAACTCCCCACTTGGCCATTATGCATTTCCAACCACTAGATCCTTTAGTGTTTCCATCTCACAACTGCTTCCTTTTTGCATAGAATCCTATCCCAACATATTTTGGCTAAAATTCTCAATATTCGTAGTGTTGTAACATGCACTACTCCAGATGAATATTAACAATACACTCTAATAAACCACTCCATATTTCCTTGACTTGACCAATCTTGAAATACCATTCTCATTGATCGACATTTCAACATTATGAAATGTTTCTTTTATGTCATCTTTTCTAATATCCTTTGCAATCCATGGATTTGCTCAATTTTCAATACCTCTCTTCACTTCATTGAGTGATTCTCTGTGAATCACTACTTGGCCACTCAATACCACTCTTTTCCAAATGGAATGCTACACTCCTTCATTTGCACCTATACCCTTCTTCCACTGCGCACTTTGCTAATAGAGGCAACTTCCTTTCTCTAAATACTTTTTAGACACAAGTAGCTAAGTCATAGCTTAACAATTCCTTTTTCCTACATTCCTATGCTTGCACATAGAGATGAATCATCCACTCCATGAGTCACACCTCATCTCATGATATCCTTTTTCCTTCTCTTGCAACAAGCTTTGTAGCCTTCACTACATTTCTACCTTCAAGGCTATGGAGTCCTCCTTAACTCCATGTGCATGCAAATGTCATTCTTCACCTATTGGCTTCATGTTTTATGAGATAATTTTTATTGGTTCTTCCTTGAAATACATTTAGACTATGTAGCGGCTGGATACTAATTTAACTCTACTATTCTGAGTCCTTTCTCAACCCTTTAATACCTGTTCCACAACCTTGCACTTTCCTTTGCAACTCTTTGATTCCTCAAACAACTGTACAAGCTTGACCCACTTCCTTGTACAATTGAGATAGTTCCTCTTTTTAAGTTCCATCTTTTCTGCATACCATGTTAAGCATATAACCATTTTCTTCCTCATGTGTCTTCTTAGGAATTTCCTTTCTGAAGGCCACTTCCTATTTGTGTTCTTCTTGACTTTCCATCCCATTCTACCTTGGAAATACACTAAGTACCCTTGAAATGTACTCTACACTATCTATATACAACAACAATTCCCTTTCATTGCTGCCATAGTTCTTTGAGTGTTTCATTATACTGCAACTATCTTGGCATCCACTTATGATAACTTTTTCCACTTATCTCAATTATTCATGGACTTTTTCCAGTTCCGGAATCCAATTAATTTTTATGGATTACCTCTCATTGGAGTCTAATTGCATCCATCTAGACAAATTTTCACATAATGGACTTTTCACTCTCTCATCGACTGAGTGCTTTATTCTTGCGGCTTGTTCCCATTGAGCACTCTAACACATGGGATATACTGCTCTAATTATTCATAGAATAATTCATGAATACAATGAACCTTACTCCCATATATGCATTATGGTCCTCTTTATTAGAACACTAGCTTCTTGGATTCTCAATTTACCTGGTTGAACCTGAATCATATCTTAACATTCTTCCTTTCTAGCCTTTGATCATATTGTGAAGAAACCTTGACATAACACTAGTTATTTTGATGTCTCTTCTCATCCTTGATACCAAGGTTCAAACCCTTTTACCTGTTATTTAAACCACTTTTCATATTCCCATGCTTTGCACCTCCATGTGTACCTACTACACATGAAATATCATGAATTCGAGATGGTCTTTGTTAATTATCATCCACATTTGATATGCACATCTGTCATATAGAATTATTTTCGCACATTAAAATTTCATTGGAGAGCTTCCATATTGCTCATCAAGTCTACATGTCTTGTTCTTGCAACTTTCTAACGAAATCACATGTTCATTTTGAAGAACCGTCCTCACCTTCTCCTCATATCTGTAGATTTCTCTTGCATCTTCCACATATATATAGACCTCATTCTAAACTTTTTATGTTCCATATGTAACCTTAAGCTTCTGAGTAATGTGCATATAACAACATTTATTAGCTAAAACTATAATTTACAATTCTCGAAACATATGCACAATTTTTTCCTTCAAGGTCAACAATCATCTTCCTTTTGATTTCTTGTGAGTTTGGTTTCTCAATTCCCAATTATGGGTGCATATCTAGATTGTTCCATCCAAGATATTTCCAATGACCACTTTCTTTCTCAAATTTGAGCTCCGAGTAGAAAGTTATAGTCACTTGAATATTACTAATTTACTCTTTTTTGTGCACTTTTTTTCTAGGTGCAATTTATCCAAGACACCAACTTCTGTCACTTGTAGAAGCAAATTTGTTAGGAACCGGTTTTTTTTTGTAAGAGACACATATAATAATTATGACAGGACATTAATAACAACTCTCAAGTTATCAATCTAAGTCTCCAATAAAAAACTGCATCAATTTGGAAATGAAAACTTTGTCCCTTTTCACCCCTTTTTCCAAACTTGGAATTTTTAGCCAAACTGGCTATCTCCCAAACTGTGCACTTCTGGAAAAAATTCACTAAACCAAATTTGTTGGCCTGATGAGTATACAAAATGTCGAGTAAATAATTTTTTCCATATTTTCCATTTGTGAGTTTAGCTGCTCAATTCACAATTTTGGGTACATATATAGATTCTTCTATCTAAGAGCTTTCCAATGACTACTTTCTTGCTCAAATCTAAGCTCTAAGTAGAAAGTTATAGTCATTTGAATATTCCTAATTTACTCTTTTTTGTGCACTTTTATTCTAGGTACAATTTATTCCAGACACCAACTTTTGTCACTTGTAGAAGTAAATCTGTGAGGAACCAACGATAATTTTGTAAGAGACACAAATGATAATGATGACATGGAATTCCTAAAAACTCTCAAGTTATCAATCCAAGGCTCTTGTAAAAAACTGAAACAATCTGGAGATGACAACTTTGTCCTTTTTCACCCCTTTTTCCAGACTTAGGATTTTTATCCAAACTCGCTATCTCCCAAACTATGCACTTCCTGAAAAACTTCACTAAACCAAAGTTATATGACTTGATGAGTATAAAAAATGTTGAGTACATAAAATTTCTCATATTTTCCATCAGGGGATCCTTTTCCTCCTCCGAAAATCCCAAAAATCCTACAAAAGTGGCCCAAAATAGTGGATTTTACTCTATTTTGGCATCTCTACTCCAAAATCCTTGGAATCCATCCAATCCCTTCACACAATATTTTCATGTCTTCTTTTTTGTCACTTTGTACAAGTTTTAGTAGTAACTGTGCTCCTGCCATGGTGCTTGACCTTGATCTTCAAAACATGTAATTTTCATTTTCTCGAAAATCAGAGCATAATTGACCAGTGACCCTCTGTAGTACTTATTTATCCCTCGATATCGTGGAAAAAACCCATAAAATATGATCTTCTTTTGAGTTGTTATGCTCCTTCCATGGCCAAAATACAATTTTGTCTTCAAATCGTAGGAAAATTTTGCATATGTGGCATCTTTGATGATGTGGCCTTTTAGGTCCACATGGCACCATGAGGTGATGCCATATCATCCACCTAGCCCTGCCCCATCATTCTTCATCACCTTCCTCCTCTCTTTCTTTACCTCTCTCTTCTACCTTACCTTTTACGATTACCTTCACACTTTAACATATGAATAAAAAAAAATAATATATAATAATATGGGACCCCAACTGTACCGACTCCCACATTACACCACTATAGTGGCCCATGTCGCTAGTGGTCCCATCCCACGCCCTTTGGCTCTGGCACAAAACTTGCCCACGCCCTAGATCTAATGATAGAGATCGGAGAACAATTAGCGACAGAGAAGTCGTTTCACATTTCCAACATGATTGAGGGTTAACACCCCCTCTGTGATGCGATGCTATAAAACTACCTTGATACGTGGCATGTTTTTATTGGTTTCACATTGCCAAAAAATGTTTCAAAACCACTCTTCCTAGAATGCGATACCACTTACCACCCAACTCCGATACCACTTGTGGTATTGGGTTGCCACTACACTACTAGCCCCACCATTGTGTCACTATCCTGCAACTGTGGCAACCCACATTAACCACCATGTGGCCTCCACATCATGCTGACATCATGGTATGGAAAATTACCCAAATTTTCCAAAATTTCAATTTCCCAAATTTTCAAAAATGTCTGTTTTCAAAATTTCTGCCAGGGATGCCATGAAACTCTGTACTTTGATTCTCATGGCCAATTTTAGCCTTTTGCATGTCAATTCATCCTCTACACTTGAAATTTGACACTCCCATGTCAAATTCTCAATGAACTTCACTATGCAAATTGGGGCATTTGCTTAATTTTACCCAATTTTGCCATTGTTGCTCTCAAATTTCTGAAATTCGATTAATTCCAAGCCTAAAATGCCCAAGAAAAGGTTAAAGTTGGGGATTTTAACCCATGATATCAATTTCCTCAAATTCCTCATGAATTTTTCCCAATTCGACTAGAGTAATTTTGACAAATAAATTTGTAGACATTCTCTAAACTTTAATTATGCAATTTATCTTCTGCATGTTGAGTCTAGCCTATTCAAGCTTAGTGTTGAACTCGTGGCTCTAATACCAATATGATATGCAGATAGATTCCCAATATGAGTCCCATCATGGCGGAAAACAACTTAGCTTGCTAAGTACAAAATTTAAAAATACCCCATACATATAAAAGAAAAAAGGGCAACAATCCCATAAAATAACAAACATCTAATATATTAAAACATGGATGCAACTGTTCAAATAAACCAACAAACACATAGCATTTAGATATTCATTTACACAATAAAATATTCATAATAAAATCAACATAACACTTATCTGTTAATAATTAACCAACTGGCCACATACGAAGGATGAACCTCCCAACCATAGGTGCTGCTATTCATTTTCTCTCAATAGCAGGCCATCCCCGAGCTTAGCCTATGAGTCCACAAGGAGATATAACCCTCTTGGTTGTCCACTCTCCACACACAACAACCCCAAACCTAGGTTCCAAAATCCAACAATAGTTCCAATCACCAACTCTCTTCCCCACAACCTGCACAACCCAAGGAATGTACCCTCTTCACTATTCGTAGTCCCTAAGGTTGTACCATTTATTTATCAGGGCTTCTAGTGCACTCAGTTGGCCAAGAATATCTCAGTTGGGGACTTCTAGGAACTCTTAGCTGCTTTATAAGTTCTCTCAACAACCTTCATAAGGCTCTTGATCCATTTCCTCAACAAGAAAACACACTACATGCTGACAACATGTTTTACAAGCACACAATCTGCATTTCCAGCATAAAACACAACCTAATATGGTTTCCTTCAAGCGGAACATGGTTGGTGCTCTTCCCAACACTTAACTCCTCTCTTGCTGCCCAAAAAATCATAGTAAAAATTGTCTTCTTTGGCCATACGAATTTCCTTTTTCGTCAATCCAATTGACTACTTAATCTGGCCAATGTTGATTGTACTTTTCCCCCATGTTCCTGATAAATATGGGATGTGACCCCTCACGCCCACCCTATTACATGAGTTTATGATTGGCTTTGGGAAAAATCAACATTGACTCGAAGGTTATACACAATGATGATAAATTCATGAACGTGGTTTGGATTAATACCCATGAATAATTCCCCTTTGGACCCCTCTCTCTTGTGGAATCAAAGCCCCCTATTGTTTTCATCCCTATCGTATTGCAACCAAAAATTACTACTTTTATTAATCATTTCAATGTTCATAATATACAATTTGGCTCTCAACCATGTTAATCAATATGGGATCTTTGCCCCAAAGATATTGGCTCATCGACCTAAATGACATTTATACAATTACATTATAATTTGCAAGAGTTAATACTGGGGATGTTACATGCATCATGGCCTAGTATATGTATGATTTCTTCTAGAAAAAGGAGAAATCAAACATTGGATTCATGAGCTCATCGAGAAGGGACACATTTGACTGAGCTCCTCACTTTTGTGATCCCAATTGTGTTGGTACAGAAGAAGGATAGTGTTAAAAAAAATAGGGCATTTCCACACATGAGAAACACCTTAAGAAACCCCTCACACAACTATATCGAAGATTAGTACACCAATGTTTTACATGGTTAAAATCCTCAAAGAGAAAAATAGTCCATGGCCCCATCCAACACAACCACTTGAGGCTATATATTAATAAAAAAGAAAAATACTATATATATGAGTTTCTCACAATCAATCTTCAACAATTGACCCTCCATGCTCATATCTCTTTCAACACACTGTAAGCGTTCAACCCAAGGTGATTAGGTTTTGAGTCCAATCAATGAAAATCCAAACAAGGGCATCCCAAAGGTCGGCCCATGATTACTTGGTCCAAATAGAGAAGGTGCATGTGATGTGTACTTTCTCGACGATTACCTCTCATTACTAATGGATTTTGCACTCTTTGATAGTCCTATTTTTGGTTTTCACGGCCTTGGAGAATTGACTTTTCAAACCTACAACAAGGCCCTAAAATCTTAGATTATGTTTAATTTTTCTATCAAGAGAAAAACAAATCTAGTTCATTTTAGTTATTGGTGTTGCTTTTAATGGTTTTTATTAGTTAGGGGGGAAACATAATGAAACTTAGACGATGTGTTTTGACTCAAGAATGTTGAAACATATAAAGAAAATGACAAATGTGACAAAATGTTTATGCTTTTCTTTTAGGAGAAACATTGTAATTCTTGAAAATTCTTTGAAAACAAAAAAGCATAAGAGATCAAATTGAACTACAAATGAAATACAAATAATTTTCTTTTCAAGTTTCAATGATGCAACCTATGAATCAAAACAATTTAGAAATGCAACTTCAAAACACTATTAAGCAATAATGCCGAAAATAACAAAATGTTTTTGGATTTTTTAAAACTCTTTTCAGATAAATGCAATGACAAACATGCAAACAATGTCAAATTCCTTGAACTAAGAATTAGATCTTTCAATGTTAGAAAACTCCAAAAATGGAAGAGGAAATTCCAAGCTTACAAGAAATTTCTTTGCTACAGTATATGCTCGTAGGTTTTCAGAAGACAACCATCGTGCTACTCATATGTGCTCACAGGTTTCCTAAAGAAAATTCATAGGTGCCCACTACTGTAACTGAGTACAAATGTGTGCAGAGACATCTAGAAGTGAAAATGTAACAAACAAACAAGAAATACAAATATTTCTTAGTTATACAACAATAAGAAAGAAATTTGATGGAGATAAAATGACTAGATCGAATTAGCAGGTTGAAAAAATAGAGGGAGGAAACACTAATAGGAAGAAATCATAGAGTTATTTCTAGTTGAGTCGCCATTACGGTTGCAAGGAAAATTCATTGGTGATTAGGGTTAGATCTGTTGGATCATGTTGTCATTGATGCCAATGGTTTGATTGATTGATGTCAAGTGATTGATTGATTGATGATTGATGTAATATAATATGTATTGTCCTTGATGAAAATACATAGATGAAGATGGATCAACGAGTTGTCATTGATATGATGAATATGGATCAATGAGTTTTCATTGATACATGATGAAGATGGATCGATGTGGTTTCATTGGTATATGATGCTTTGTTAAAAAATGTATAGATGATTCATTATTGTCTTATCATGATTTATAAGGTGCAAAAATGGATGAACTCCAAAGTGGTCCCCTTATGGTGAAAACCCTCATGGGAAGATGCTTTGCGGATTGAGTTATCCTAGAAGAATGGTTGGAAGACCCATGCTCTCATTATTGTCTTATCATGATTGATAAGGTGCACAAATGGATGAAATCCAAAGTGGTCCCCTTATGGTTAAAGCCCTCACGGGAAGATGCTTTGTGGATTGAGTTATCCTAGAAGAATGGTTGGAGGACCCATGCTCTCATTATTGTCTTATCATGATTGATAAGGTGAACAAATGGATGAAATCCAAAGTGGTCCCCTTATGGTGAAATCCCTCATGGGAAGACACTTTGTGGATTGAGTTATCCTAGAAGAATGGTTGGAGGACCCATTCTTGTATGTGGAATAATGAGATGAAGATCAAGGAAATTGTTGGTGAAAATATCCTAGATGGATAGTGCTTGTCATTCCATTTTTGGTGGTATGTGGAATGTCACATAACTCCTCATGGTTTGAGAGTTATGGCCTTACTAAGATGAAGGACCCCATATGAAGGCTTGAAGCCCCCGAGGTCAAAGAAGTCAAAGTGACCTAAAAGAAGAAATCATTATTTAAATGATAAAGTAAAGTGACAAAGTCAAGAAGGATTATTTAAATAATAAAGTGAAGTGACAAAAATCAAAGAAGATTATTTAAATGATAAAGTGAGGTGACAAAGTCAAGGAGGAATATTTAAATGATAAAGTAATGGAGAACTTTCTAATTATGGAAAGTGGTTAACCCTAAAAATGAGGAAAATAG
>ML780977.1:3126078-3153699 GCA_009831015.1 Picea engelmannii | reverse complement strand
GAATTAGAACGTTCGTGGATGGCCATTGAACAAGACATAGTAACCCAGGAACATTTGGAAGCAAGACAACGTGAACGCAGAAATCTTCATTAGCTTACCACACCAAGGTTAGCGAAAACCTCTACCAACTATTATCATATTTTCGGATGCCTTGACACTGTACTTTAAGCCTTAGTACAGACTCAGGAACAACACCCACTATCGGAAGTGAGGATGCCTGTCATTGAGGCATGCAGGTCCCAAGGTACTAACTGGTTCCTAAGTATAATTCCTAGATAACGTGTTGAAGTCAGCAAGAAAAGACTCATCGAAGGAGGGCCTTAATGTATCCCCCATCATTGACACAAAACTGACATAGGAAAGTGATGTAATATGGTGAATCGAATGAGTATGGACAAACACAGAAAGTGGAAACTGGCAATAATGCAGATGGATGGTTTGAAGTGAAACTTCCCTTGAACATGACGAGGGACAAAAAATGACTTTGAAGCATTGACTCGATGAGTACCAAAAATGTAATGTGATGACAATAAGAGCACTCTTATACTAGACAAAAACATATGGAAACACATGGAATTGGTATGACTCAGAGACAAGAGGATTACCCAACTGTAAGACAAGATGCAAACAAGTGCCATGTTCAAGGGCGACAAAAGCTGCCATAAAAGATTCTAAAAAAACCTGACCCACTTCCTTCAATTCCCCCCCCATCCAGATAGATGAGTACCTCTTTTTTATTTAATGAGCTCAATGAGGGTAACACATGATTAATATAACTCACCTTTGGTATGTTCCTCTTCCTTTGTTTAACGAACTTGAATAAGTAAGGGTTCGTCCCCACATGGGCCCTTCAATGTGTAGTTTAACGAGTCCAAATAAGTAAAAATCAATGGTTTTTCATGTTTAGAGAGTCTGAAAAGAACTTAAAGAGACTCCAAGGTTGTCATTTTTTGTAATTTTAGTCTCACGAGGCCAAAAAAGAGATAAAATACCACTCAAAAGATGCCCTTTCAAACCTTTTAACGAGTGTGAAAGGAAGCAAGATCACTCGACAATATTTTCATGTTTAGAGAGTCTGAAAAAGAGCTTAAAGGAGACTCCAGGGGGTTCCTTTTTTGTAAAACCTTTACGAGTCCAAAAAAGTGATAAAATTTTACTCAGTCACATTCTCATGTATTTACGAGCACGAGAAAGAACAAAGACTGAGCTCGGTATTGGTTTCATTTTTACACAAGCTTGAAACAAATTTAAACTTATGCTTGTAATTTCCCAACGTAATTTCCAAAGGTAGGGATACCCATGGTGGTTGGTATTCTACCCCCAACTTGCGAAGCTAGAGACTTAACTCCAGAATGATAATCAAGTGCTGGAGACATGAACCCCCAAGCTTCATTTCATTCGCCAACTTTGAGGTTGTCACCAATTTATGTATCAGATGGAGAAAAAGGATAGGGGTGGATGAAAGTAAGGTTCAAATATGAGATCTAACGAAAGAATCAAATCGACATGTATGAGATCTGGCTAAATAATCGACTTGATATGTACGAGATTTAGCAAAAGACTTGACTCAACAAGAGATGGGACTGTTTCATTTTTTAATGAGCTTGACACATGAAAAGAACTATGCTTAGGACTTCTGTTTCATTTTTTAACGAGATTGCCACAGAGAAGAAAAACTATGCTCAAGGCTCTGGGTTCAATCCCCATATTTCTGTTTCATTTTTTAATGAGCTTTCTATAAAGAGGAAAACTATGCTCGTGACCTCTACTTGATCATGGCTTCCAGGAGGATAATGCTCTGGAAGGAATACATGTCAAGGGACAAACGTCAATCATGGCTTCCAAGAGATCTTTGCTAGATGGAAGAAAAGCACTCTGGAAGGAAAACATGTTGACAACCTCGATAATGGTAGTGATCCAAAAAGGATCCTGAGAAGACTAAGGGCAACTCATAACTCTTAGAAGAAACTCGGGAAGCTCAGAATGGCTTCAATAGACAGAGAAAGGGAAAAAATTCAAATTTTTCAAAACTCAGTGAAAATGACATCATTACAAAGAGCACATCGCAAGCTTTCTAACAACACAAATGACTCATCAAACAGAGTTACAGATCAAAAGAGATTCGTGGTCAAAGTTTGGATAACCTAGCCTAGTCAGCAAGGGGATGAGTCAACATCCGTACTACTAACGTCATAATCAGTACGAATGATGTCAACATCCATACAACATATGTGGAACATGTGAGAGGTGACACATGTCATGCCGACATCAACATGGTGATGTGGCAACATCAGAGGCTGCCACATGTCACCCATTTTTGGCATTTTCGGGTCATTCTGTGGACCAGTAAAAATGTGCCATGTGGCAGTCTGTACAACCATGTGGCAGACCGTACGATGATGTGGCATGTGATGGTATAGTTGGTTGATGTATCGCAATGGTTGGTTGCCATGTGGTAGTGGGAAAATTCCCAATGACAGACTGAGAATAAAAATCCAAAAATAAAAATACGGGCAGGTCCGCCAAATCTGGCGGAACCTTGCTAAATATGGCACTCGACAGAACTATCAAAACCACTGCTAAAGTTAGTAGATCCTCAGGGTATTAATATATATATGTTACAACAAACAATCCAAAAGGGGAGGCTCACGGGCTTGACCTTGGGACCTCCCCCTCTCTCAAGGCATTAGCACATGCTCTGTTAACCATAAGGCCAACAACCTCCATCTTTTACAAAGCTCACACTTTTTATTTAAAAAGTGAATCCTGCCAGTGTACTAGGAGGAGGCACATGAGGGTATGGACCGACATGCCTTACGAGGAAATTTCTCAGCATTTATTGTAGGTTGCAGGGCATAGAAACTGAGACAGAGTTTCTCCTAGGCCTGGGAGTGCCCGAGTCAGATTGAAGCGTGGAGACAGTCATTTTTGGGTAATTCAATGCCTCAAATTCAATGGTGTTGTCTTTTTTCTGATCTGAGCAAAACTTCTGCAGCTTGATTTCAAAATGAGGTATACTTATGTATTTTTCCAAATTCTTTTGTTGAGTTAATAAAAAGGCCTACCCATTTGAGAGCAGGACCCAAAGACGTAGTCCACCAGGGACGAACTACGTTATCAAGTTTTTGTGTTCAGATGTGATGCTTATGTCTCTTCATTATTGATCTTTTCCTTTTTTAATGGTGCACTTTAATTTATGCTCATTTAATGCAATTCTTTATAAGTCACTTCGATGAAAAGATCCCGGATCATGTTGGAATCAGAGCAGTCATCTTTAACTTAAATTGTTGAGTGTGAATGCTTGCTAGGGCCAAGCATAAACATGGTGAATGAAATCTTAAGACTTTCAATCCTGAAGTTGGCCATGCATCCTGGAGAAATAAAATGGAAGAAGAGGACAAGCATGATGAACATGATAAAAACTTCCATATGGTCTTTTATTGCATCTTAGAAATGGTCGAACAAACGTATGGAGACTACGCAAAGAGGATGAAGAAGAAATGGAAGAAAAAGGAATCACATGTTGATGATGATGCTTCGGTAAATCAAGGGGCTAGAGGAGACCCTCCTGAGCCTGCATCTTCGCCGTCAAGTTCTAGTTCTTCTTCCTCTCAACATTCTCATCATTCTCATAATTCTAGCCATAAAGCCTCTTTTAAGAAACCATTATTAAATCTTGATGTAAAATTTGCTTTACCTATGTTTAATGGAGATGATAATCTTGAAAAGATAGATAATTGGATTCGACAGGTTGAAGTATATTTCTGTGTTCAACATAATGATGAAGAGGGAGTTAAAGTGCAACTGGCTTCTCTTCGGTTGGAAGCCATCGCTCTCGTATGGTGGGAGAGAAAACTTCAGGACATAATTAAGTGTGCTAATATTCTTTCCTCATGGTGGGAATTTAAATCAGTGATAAGGAATAAATTTTATCCATTGGGTTATTTACATAAAGCAATGATGGAATGGCAAACTTTAAGACAAAGTAAAGGTCAAACTGTACAAAGTTTCATAGAAGAATTTAGGAAGAAAGCTCTTTCATTAAACATTCCTTTGGATTCTTATGAAACTTTAATGAAGTATATTGGCGCACTTCAAATTTATATTTGTCATACTTTGCTCTTGTTTAACCCCACCAGTCTTGAAGAAGTTTGTGTGCAAGCCACTCACCTTGAGAACATGGGAAAGCATGTTCAAGAAGATCCCACAAAGAAACCTTCCAAACTCCCACATAAGCCATTTAAGAAGTTTAAAAGGAAATACAAGAAGACCGCCACAATGATGAGAGAAGGAGGAAATCCATCTTGCACTAATTGCAAGAAAAGTAGTCACAATGATGAACAATGTTGGAAACTACATCCAAAGAAGAGATCGAAACAATTCGGTGGAAAGGGGAAGACAAAAACTATTTCTACAGTGCAACAAGATCTTGGTTCTGATTAAGGAGATGAAGGAAAGATCACAACGGTTGGAGTACAAGGTAAATATTCCCTTCATGCTAGTTCAAATTCCAATAATGAATCTCATGATGATGAACGAAAGAGGATTGAATTATTTCACATAAGAGTTGTATCTAAACACACTAAGATAAATACATTGTTTGATCCGGGTTCCCAAGTAAACTTGATATCTGAAGCACTTGTCAAAAAGATGGGTCTTGAAACAAAACCGCATCCAAAGCCTTATCCTCTTGGTTGGGTATGTGATAAATAAAAACTTAATGTCACCAAACAATGTAGGGTCAGATTTTCTATTTCTTCAAAGTTGATTGATGAAGTGGATTTGGATGTTGTATCACTTGATATATGTGGCATTGTGTTGGGGAGTCCTTATCTTTATGATAGAAAAGCAGTCTTCTTTCATCATGAGAAAAAATGCCACCTTACTAAGGGGGGAGTGGAATATATTGTTAGATCTCACAACATGAGGGTAAACACAACACTTGTTAGTGCAGGAAAAATGAAGAGACTCATAAACACTAATAAACTATATGTACTTGTGGTCGTAAGGGAGAAAGATGTCAGAGCATATGATGTTTTCCAAGTATGTGATCCTTCTCATAAGAAACAATTAATAAATGTTGTTCCTAAGTATGATGATATTTTCCAGGAACCAGATGGATTACCTCCTAAGAGGGAAATCCAACATGAAATACATCTTCAACATGATTCTCCTCTTCCTAATGTGGGCATGTATAGGATGTTAGTTGTGGAGATGACAAAGATCAAGAAGCATGTATAGGGCTTATTGGATCAAGGGGTCATCATGCCCAACTCATCTCCTTATGGTTCTCCGATCATGATGGTGCCAAAGAAATATGGCACATGGCGAATGTGTCTCAATTACCGGGCCTTAAATAAAATCACGGTGAAAAATCGATACCCTCTTCCTGATATAGATGATTTACTTGATCAATTAAAGAATGATGTTTATTTCACTAAGTTGGATTTGCGCAATGGATACCATCAGATCAGGGTTGCAGAACATGATGCATGGAATACTGCCTTTAAAACCAAACAAGGATTGTTTGAGTAGTTAGTTATGTCGTTTGGGATTTGTAATACTCCAACAACTTTGATGCGTGTGATGAATGATGTGTTCAGGCCTTTTCTAGATGATTTTGTGATTGTATATTTAGATGACATTCATATTTTAGTGGGACTTGGGATGAACATGTGAGGTATGTAAAGCAAGTATTGGATACTTTGCAAAGGGAAAAGTTGTATGTAAAATTGTCCAAATGTGAATTTGGTAATACTACACTTGTGTACTTAGGTCATATTGTAGGAGGAGGACAATTAAAAATTGATCCTTCCAAGATTGATGTAATTGTAAATTGACCTGAGCCCAAAAGTGTAACTGAGATACAAAGCATCTTAGGTGCAGTCTAGTATTGGAGGAGGTTCATTTCAAAATTCTCATTTATAGCAACTCCTTTGCATGCCTTAACCAATGTGAAGAACACTTTTTAGTGGGGAGGAAAGCAACAAAAATCTTTCGACACTTTGAATGAAAATATCAGTACTGCACTGGTATTAGCACTGCCGAATCTTCAACAACCCTTTGAGATCCAAACATATGCCAATGGATACGCCATGGATGATGTATTGATGAAATATCGTAAGCCTATTTGTTACCACTCTGAAACTTTTAACCAAAATGTTGTTAACTATCCTACATATGATAAAGAGTTGTATGCATTAGTTCAAAGCGTAAATAAATGGAAGCACTATTTGTTAGGGAAGGAAACAATCATACATACAGATCACCAACCCTTACAATATCTCCAAGCACAAACCAAACTACAACAATCTCGACACTACAGATGGATGGGTTTCCTACAACAATTTCATTTGGTAATCAAGTACAAAAAAGGTACAAGTAACAAGGTAACTGATATGCTTTCTAGACCTCCTATTGTCGCTTCTATTATTTTGAAGAATACTTCTTTATTTCATGATATCTATGTGGAACAATATGCCATTGATGAAGATTTTAAAGAATTATATGAGAATCTAACCCATGGTGCACAGATAGAGAACTATTGTCTGTAGGGAAAATCGATCTACCATCTTGGAAAGCTATGTATTCCTACAAGTGAACGAGTCCATATAATGCGAGAAACTCACACTTATATTGTGTCTGGGAATTTTGGGGTAGGAAAGACTATGGCTCATTCCCAGAGGTTTTGTTACTGGCCTCAAATGAAAGCAATTGTAACTAAATATGTAATGGGGTGTGTGATGTGTTCTACTTGTAAACCCACTAATAGAAAACTGGGGGTATACTCACCACTACCTATTCCATCCCATCCATGGGAAAGTATCTCCATGGATTTTGTAGGGGGTTTACCAGTGTCGAAATGGGGTCATGAATATTTGTATGTTGTAGTGGATAGGTTCAACAATATGTGTACCTTATGCCATGTAAAAAGAAGATCACTATTGAGTAGACTATTAATACCTTCTTTCAGTATGTTTGGGTTCACTTTGGATTACCCACCTCCATTATCTCAGATTGAGATACTTGATTCCTTGGATATTTTTGGACAAGCTTGTGGAAAATGATGGACACCAAATTGAAGAGGAGCACTAATTTACATCCACATACCAACGGACAGACAAAGGATGCAAACCGAACATTGGTACTTTTACTTTGAGGCTACTGCAGCAAGCATCCCAAGTTATGGGATTAACAAATACCCTATGTACAACATGCTTACAACTGAACCTTACATTCCTCCACTCAGTGTTCGCCTTTTAAGACATGTTTTAGGTACCTACCTAAAGTTCCTTTGGACTTGATGTATGGGAGAGATGCCAATTCAAATGAAGAAAGAAATGAAGACAGAGCCCACCAGCTCATCCTTGGTGATTTTTGGACAAGCTTGTGGAGAATGATGGACACCAAATTGAAGAGGAGCACTGATTTCCATCCACAGACCAACGGACAGATAGAGGATGTGAGCCGAAAAATGATACTTTTACTTTGAGGCTACTGCAGCAAGCATCCCAAGTTATGGGATGAACAAATACCCTATGTACAACATGCTTACAACCGAGCCTTACATTCCTCCGCTCAGTGTTCACCTTTAGAGACATGTTTTAGGTACCTACCTAAAGTTCCTTTGGACTTGATGTATGGGAGAGATGCCAATTCAAATGAAGAAATAAATGAATATAGAGCCCACATGTTCATCCAAAGGATCCAGCAGGTACACCAAGTGGTCAGGGAACAATTGGAAAAAATTCAAGCACATTATAAAGCTTGACATGACAAACACATGGTTGATCATCAGTTCCAGGTTGGAGACCAGGTACGACTTCACATTAGCAAGGAGAGATTTAATGGTGAAGGCAAGAAACTCAAGCCCATTCGTTATGGACCCTTTACTATTTTGGAAAAAAGTGGTACCAATGCTTTTTGTCTGGATCTTTCACCTTATATGCAGATTTAATCAGTTGTAACTGTAGATAACTTGAAACTTTTTGAGCCTCCCATGATCATGGATTAGGATGAGGAAGTTTCCATACCTTCAGTTGATGAGTTTGCTCCTGAGTACTTAGATGATTTAAAGTAAGATACCATCTTGGATAGAAGGACGAGGACTTCACGTAGGGGTGATGTTGATTATCTTCGAGTAGGCTTAAAGGGCACACATCTAAGGAAGGAAAAGTGGATTGAGAAGGACAAGGTGAGGGAACTCTTCCCTCACTTATCTGTTGATTGATGAAATATTTTGGTGGTCCAAAAATCTCTCAGTGGGAAGGTGTGATCCAAAAAGGATCCATATAAGACTAAGGACAACTCAAAACACATAGAAGCAACTCAGGAAGCTCATAATGGCCTTAGTAGATAGAGAAAGGGAAAAAATTTAAAGTTCTGAAAACTTAGTGAACATGACATCATCGCGAAGAGCGCATCAAAAGATTTCCAACGACACAAACGACTAGTTAAACAAAGTTACAGATTGAAAGATATTCGTGGTCAAATTTTGGTCAACCTAGCCTAGTCAGCAGGGGGATGAGTCAACATCTGTACTGCTGACGAAAACATCAGTACAGATGGCATCATCATTTGTACATAATATGTGGCACACATAGGAGGCGACACATGTCATGATGACATCAACATGACGTTAACATTGTGACATGGCAGCACTAGAGGCTTCCACGTGTCATCCATTTTTGGCATTTTCAGGTCATTTTGTGGACCAGTAAAAATACACCACATAGCAATCTATATAGCCACGTGATAGACCATATGATGACCTGACAGGATGATGTGGCAGGTCATATGCTGACGTGGTAGGTCATACGTTGATGTGGCAGGTGATGGTACAATTGGTTGACATGGCCCAATGGTTGGTTGCCACGTGGCCCATTCATGGGATGCCACATGGCAGTGGGAAAATTCCCAATGACATCCCGAGAACGGAAAATCCAAAAATAAAAATAGGGGTGGGTCCACCAAATTTGGTGGAACCCTGCCAAATCTAGTGCACGACAAAACTATCACAACCACTGTTAAAGTTAGTGGATCCTCCGGGTATTAATATATATATGTTACAACAAACGAGCCAAAAGGGGAGGCCCGCGGGCTTGACCCCGAGACCTCCCCCTCTATCAATGCCTTAACACATGCTCCGCTAACCATAATGCCAACAACCTCCATCGTTTACAAATCTCATACTTTTTATTTAAAAAGTGAATCCGCCCAGTGTTAGGGACCTAATACCTCACATAGGTAGAATAATATATTTCCATGTAATAAAGGTCAATATTAATAAGGCCTAGCAATAAGGAAGAATAAGTCCAATGCAATAAGACCTAATAAAAGCTTTCACTTCTAGAAGGATCTTCCTCTAGATGGTTCCTTTGATAGACATATTTAGTATAAATAGGAGTCGAGGGTATGAGAACTTTTGTCTTGGATATTATTGTAATAGAGCTCTGCTCTGCTGGAGGTTGCCCCTTCGAAGAGGCAAGTGAACATTGCTCTCAGTAATCAAAGTGTTCTTTCTGGTATTATTATGGCATCATTTTGGTATTATTGTGGTGTTTTTCTGGTTATATTGTCACTCATCTGCCATTTTTAGCTATTTTTTTTTTTCTGCATACTTTTTATATCTGGAATATTACAAGTTATATCAGAGCACCTTCCTCGGCAGAAAATTGTGGGTTAATTTTTTTTTCCAGTGTAGAGATGTATTTCGATGTCTTTAAGCTACAAAGATCTATCATTATGTGCATAAACCCACAATCGGGGATTCATACACACATGAAATACAAGTGGTACTTAAGTGCACATCTATTGGCCACCCTTGTAACCTCTATTGGTACCCCTTCGAGTGGTAGTGCATCAGACAACACTTGTATACAGATCAACCTAGATCTCATGAAGTCTCCATATATAAACCGATCAACCACCTGATTTCTATAGTGCCACCAAGAACAACACTCGGGAAGATACTCTCTAGTACCTAGGTAATCGAGTAGTACGGCTAAGGGAACAATCTAGCCTCCTTAGTTGGTGCCCTGAGATATTGGGACGAGTACTACTGTTGGACCCCACACATATATTAGAGAGCTATAGCATAGGGCAAACCCTTGTCTATAGAACCCTTGAATACCTAACCCTTGGGACAAAAAAAAACCCAGAACAAACAAGATCTATTGTGACACAACTGTGTCTCTTGCATTTGAGTTTTGAAATTACTACACAATTCTTCCTGTTAACCATTTGGGCATTTCATCACTGCAATATTCTTCAGATCGGAGTATAACTCCACAGGAGTAAAAAACACAAAAAAGTCTGGATGCTGTTGGCACCATTATTCGAGACCTATTCCGTTGGATTTCTCTCTTTTCCCTTATTGTAGTCATACCTATCATTTTTTAGAAATTTTTGTTTCTTGTGGACCCGACCCCCTTCCAACACCATTATTTGGGGTTTACCCCATTGGATTCCACTCATCACCCTGATCGTTATGATACACTTCACCCATAACCCATTTTCTGTGTGGTCCCACCCACCCCTTTTCGTGTTCCCTCGTCATCATGGCCCATACCCATAGCCAAGACTTGGAAGCTCACTTCACAACCTTGCACTCTAATTTCACAGAAACCCAACAAGAAGTGCGACAACTCAGTGCCAATATTTCCACCATCAATCAAAAGATGCATTCCTCCATCACCGCCTCAATTGCTGAACTCAAACAAAACATTACTACCCAGCTTGAATATGTCGCTACGATGATTCGCGCCAAGCTACATATCCTTGCAGATCTTCCCTAATCTGAGCCACCTTTGCATACCGAAGGTGAAACTTCCTCTCAGTCCCAGAATTTCCAGCTCCATTACTTTTAGCGTGACCTATGCCTTCTGCGTGTGGATGTGACCATATTTGATGGATCGGATCCCACTGGTTGGGTAACTCAAATGGGACATTATTTCTCTTTGTATGCCATTACATATGAGTTGGCCAAAATTCGGTATGGTGTTCTCCATCTAGATCAAGAATGTTGGCAATAGTGGAAATGGAGAAAAAAATCCTGCCAAGGGTATGTGGCTTGGACACACTTTGTGGCAAAGCTTTATGAACGCTTTGACACTGACACCAACCATTTAGGCCATTTGACAAAGTTGAAACAATCTAGCACCATGGAAGAATTTATAACTGCTTTTGAGAGACTGGATTTTAGTACAGAGGGCATGTCTGATGATTTTTCCCGAGAATGTTTTATCAATAGCCTCAAGGATGAGATTCATGCTTATGTCCTCATGGCTCAAAATTAGAGTTGGGTGGAAGCTACTAAAAGAGATAAGGAAGCACAACAGGTTGTCTCTTCTCAAAACATAAAACCCTCCTTTATTCCTCTCACTAAACCAGTAACTCCCACTCCTCCTTCTACTCCACTAAAGATCCAGAAATTGACCAGGGCCGAAATGGTTGAACTCCAACTCAAAGGCCTTTGTTATAATTGTGATGACAAATATTTTCTAGGACACAAGTGTAAGGAACAAAATATTTTTATGCCCATCTCGGAGGATGTTTTAGAAGAGGATGTTGAGACTCCCCTTGTGTTTATGTCACTTGAACCCATTGACGTAACCCCTCACTCAAACCCTCTCGAAGTAGAATAAGTTATTTCCCTAAATTCTCTCACTGTCTTCTCTGCTCCCGAAACCCTCAAGCTAAGTGGTTACATCAAGCATAGGAAGGTCATCATTCTTGTTGATAGTGGAAGCACCCATAATTTTATTCATCGTTGCATTGCCCAAGAAACCAATTGCTATATTCATGCAGTCAATAATTTCCAAATCATGATTGCCAATGGTGGGTCCATGAAATGTGGAGGGCGTTGTGAAAATGTGCATCTCCAAATTGGTGAATACCACCTAAAATCTCATATGCTTGCTATCGACATGGGTGGTTGTGACATTGTGATGGGTGCTGAATGGCTACGGACTTTGGGTCCCATTCTCATGGATTTTAAGGAATTAACCATGCAATTCGACGAGGAGGGCCAACAATATAAGTTCCAAGGCATCACTGTCAGCTCCCCAGAGATCATCCATTCCCATCGCATGGAAAAGATGCTAAAAAAATGTCATTCTGGCATTATTGCCCAACTCCATGCCATACAAGCAACCAAGACACTCTCTGTGCCACAGGACCTCCAATCCATCCTCTCTAAATATCAAGTGGTTTTTTCCACTCCCTAAGGACTCCCTCCTTCTCATGGTGTTCATGATCATTCCATTCCCCTTGTACCAGGAAGCCTTCCTCCCAATATCCATCCTTATCTTCACCCCTTTTCTCAAAAAAATGAAATTGAGAAAATGGTTCAAGAACTTCTCAATGCAGGTGTTATCCGCCGTAGTACGAGCCCCTACTCTTCTCCTGTGGTCATGGTCCTTAATAAAGAAGGTTCTTGGTGCATGTGTCCTGACTTCCGTGTGCTAAAAAAACTCACCATTAAAGAAAAATTTTCCATTCCTGTCATTGATGACCTCTTGGATGAATTAAGTGGCACCTAGTTCTTTCCTAAACTTGATTTTCATTCTGGCTACCACCGGATCTGTATGAAAGAGGCATACATTCCTAAGACTGCCTTTAGAACTTATGAGGGCCACTATGAGTTTTTGGTCATGCCATTTGGTTTGTGTAATGATCTCTCCACTTTCCAGAGCCTCATGAATCATGTCTTCCGTCCTTTTCTCAGTCATTTTGTCTTAGTTTTATTTGATGATATCCTCATCTACAAAAAAACCTAGACAACCCATCTTTCTCATGTGGATCGAGTTCTCCATATACTCTCTTAGCACCAAATTTTCCTCAAACAATATAAATGTTTTTTTTGCACCTCAAAAGTCAAGTACTTGGGTCATATTGTTGGAAAGGCTGGCGTCAGGGTGGATCCTAAAAATATTGAAGCTTTGCAAGATTGGCCTCACCCAAAGACTCTCAAAATCTTGCAGGGATTTCTGGGTTTAACAGGTTATTATTGCAAGTTTGTTAAGAATTATGGAAATATCGCGACACCTCTCACTGCATTCCTTAAAAAGAATTCTTTCACTTGGAATCCAACAACTGCTCAAGATTTTCAAACCTTGAAGATGGCCATGTGCACCACTCCAGTCCCGTCCCTTCCTGATTTCACAAAGACCTTTGTCTTGGAATGTGATGCTTCCAAAAAATGAATTGGCACTATCCTTATGCAAGAGGGTTCACTTTTGGTCTCTACCAGCAAACAACTGTCCTAGAGAAATTTGGGAAAATCAATCTATGAAAAGGAAATGTTGGCTATTCTACATGCCGTGGATCTTTGACGCCCTTATCTATTGGGGAAACGCTTCCAAATTAAGATAGATCACCGAAGCCTTAAGTATTTTCTGGAACACCGCCTTTCCTACCCCGAACAACAAAAATGGGTGACTAAGCTCTTTGGATATGATTATGAGATCATTTACAAGAAAGGAAAAGACAATGTGGCTGTTGATGTACTTTCCAAAAAATATGAAGATGAAGGGTCCCTTTTTTCTCTCTCTTTCATTGTACCAGATTGGCTCCAAGCTGTTCTCCAGGAATGGCTACACGATCCCAAAATTTTGCATCTGATAAAACAATTGCAGTCCAATTCTCCAGTTTCCCCAGGTTACTCTTGTCTCAATGATGAGCTTCGATACAAAGTCAGTTTGTATTTAAGTAAACAATCAAAACTTAAATCCACGGTAATTTCTGAGCTTCATGCTACACCCAGAGCTGGGCACTCCGAGTTTACCAAAACCTATGACCGGGTCAAACATTCTTTTTCTAGGAGGGTATGAAATAGGACGTTCGTAATTTTGTGGCTGAATGTGATGTGTGTCAATACAACAAGGGAGAAACAGTCAAATCTCCTGGCACACTACAACCACTTTCGACTCCACCTGCTATTTGGAGGGATATCTCTATGGATTTTACTGTAGGCTTACCTAAATCAGGAAATAAATCAATCATCATGGTGGTAGTTGATCGTCTTTCCAAGTATGCTCATTTATATGCTCTTCAACACCCATTTACAACATCTACTGTGGCTCAACTTTTCATGGATAAGGTCTTTAAGCTTCATGGCATGCCACATTGTATTGTTTCTGATTGCAACCCAACTTTCACTAACAATTTTTGGTAAGAAATGTTCAAGCTACAAGGCACCCAATTTCATCTCAACACAACTTATCATCCCCAGACTGATGGTCAAACTGAAGTTGTCAACAAATGTTTGGAAACATATTTGAGGTGTTTTGCATTGGAAAGGCAGAATCAATGGGCTCAATGGTTACCACTAGTTGAATGGTGGTACAACATTTCATACCATACAACTACGCACATGACTCCTTTTGAAGCGATATATAGAAAAAAGACACCTTCAGTTCTCTCATATTTTCCAGGTGTCTCGAAGGTCCAGGTGGTTGACCAAACGCTTATATTTCTAGAGGCTATTCTACATACCCTCAAAGAGAATTTGGTCATGGCACAAAATCGCATGAAGCAACAAGCAGATCAAGGTTTCTTTGAATGTCAATTTGTGGAAGGGGATAAAGTGTTTCTTTGATTGCAACCTTACAAGAAAAATTCCCTCAAGGCTGACCATTGTTAGAAATTAGTGCCCAAATTTTATGGTCCTTATACCATTCTCAATCATGTGGGATATGTGGTCTATCAGTTAGATTTTCCTAGTCATTCTAAGCTCCATCCTATTTTTCATGTTTCCCGCTTAAAGAAGGTGATTAGAACTAAGTGCCAAACTCAAACCAACCTTCCTGAGTTGGACGAAGAAGGCTCCATTTGGCTACAACCACAAGAAGTTTTGGACCAGCATGAGCGTCAACTGCATCAATAAACCATCAAGGAAGTGTTAGTCCAGTGGAAAGATACAACTCTAGCAGATGCCACTTGGGAACAGACTACCATTTTGCAACAATTTCCCCATCTCAAGCCTTGAGGAAAAGTCCACTTTTAAGGGGGAGGACATGTTAGGGACCTAACCCCTCACGTACGTAGAATATTATATTTCCATGTAATAAAGGTCAATATTAATAAGGCCTAGCAATAAGGAAGAATAAGTCCAATGTAAGAAGACCTAATAGAAGCTTTCGCTTCTAGAAGGATCTTCCTTTAGATGGTTCTTTTCATAGACATATTTAGTATAAATAAGAGTTGAGGGTATGAGAACTTTTGTCTTGGATATTATTGTAATAGAGCTCTTCTCTGTTGGAGGTTGCCCCCTCGAAGAGGCAAGTGAACATTGCTCTCAGTAATCAAAGTGTTCTTTCTGGTATTATTCTGGCATCATTTTGGTATTATTGTGGTGTTGTTCTGGTTATATTGTCACTCATTTGCCATTTTAGCTATTTATTTATGTTTTGCATAGTTTTTATATTTGGTGGAACTTTGCCAAATCYGACACCTGACAGAACTATCAAAACCATTGCTAAAGTTAGTGGATCCTTCGGGTATTAATATATATATGTTACAACAAACATGCCAAAAGGGGAAGACCGCGGGCTTAACCCCGAGACCTCCCCCTCTATCAACGCATTAACACATGCTCCATTAACCATAAGGCCAATGACCTCTGTCATTTACAAAGCTCACACTTTTTGTTTAAAAAGTGAATCCACCCAGTGTGCCAAGAGGAGGCGCGTGAGGGTATAGAATGACATGCCTTACGAGGAAATGTATCATCATTTATTACAGGTTGCAAGGCATGAAAACTGAGATAGAGTTTCTCTTGGGCCTGGGAGTGCCAGAGTCAGATTGAAGCATGGAAACAATCATTTTTGGGTAATTCAATGCCACAAATTCAGTGGTGTTGTCTGTTTTCTGATCTGAGCAAAAATTCTGTATCTTGATTTCAGAGTGAAGTATACTTGTGTATTTTTCCAAATTCTTTTGCTGAGTTAATAAAAAGGCCTACCCATTTGAGAGAAGGACCCAAAGACGTAGTCCACCAGGGACGAACTCCGTTATCAAGTTTTTTTGTTCATATTTGATGCTTATGTCTCTTCATTATTTATTTTTTCCTTCTTTAATGGTGCACTTTAAATTATTCTCATTTAATGCAATTCTTTATAAGTCACTTCGATGAAAAGATGCCAGATCAGGTAGGGAAATCAATCTCTACAAGCCCTATCGAAGATATCACCATATCAACTACCAAATCTAAGTCATAAGAGAATAATCTTACAGCGAGAGGCTCATCTTCATTGGAAGCTAAAGGCATGGGAGACAATGCCACATAATTTACCTGTGGCGGGTGCGATACCATCTACATATAAGAACCATTCAGGGAGTTCATTGAGTTGGTAATCAATTCAGTATCAACGAATGGAAGTTTATCAATAGTCACAATTCTTCCATCGTGAGGGAAATATATCACACGAAAAAGAGTGGACACGATAGCTTTCAAGGCATAGACATAATCTCACCCAAGGAGTAAATCGAAATCTAAGGGGTCTTGGACTACGATGATGTAAATAAAGATATTTGTCCCTCCCAAAGTTACGAGAAATCGAGGAAGGGTCCCCAAAGGTTGATTGGTTCTTCTGTTAAAATCTAACAAATTTTGCGTAATTGACACAAGCTAAGGATCAAGGATGATTTTAAGGATGGAAATTTATTTTAAAATATATAAACCTTGGCGAATCTTACTAATCCTTCATATGCCAACTATAAATGTTTGGCAATATTTTTGTAAAAATACTCAAATTTCTAAGGATTTTATATAGTTTTTATAAAATTTTGGCTATTTTTAAGGTAAAATAATTTTATCCTATAGAGTTTGGGAGAATCGTTTTTAAAATAGCGAATCTCGTTTTTGGAAAAACCATGGAAAATTAGCCCATGAGCGAAATTTAGCCCCTAAAATCATCTATGCTAAGGATAACCCAAAAATTTCCAAGCAATAGAGGACAAAATGCTAACTGACGCACCTTCATCTATCAGCGTCTGAGGAACATCCTAACCAAAAACCTATACTTTAATATTGAAAGGAATGTGATAGGGAAGACAAGGTCTAGTTAGCGCACCCCAATAAAAAATGATGGCCTCATTACTTAGAGGGGGTTCCATGGAAGAAGGAGGAATTCCCCTCAACATGTTAGATTATGTACCAATGAGAAAAACATGGGAAATATCAGGTTTAATTTCTAGCAGGACAGTAGGATCGAGCGATGATGAGATTAGATCAACCACTTCGGTTTCATTCTCCAAGGGGAGAATGGGGTCGACGGATGGAAACATATTGACTTCTTAGGTTTCACTCTCTAACAGGATAGTGGGATCGATCGAGGCTGGGATTAGATCGACCACTTTGTCAACTGGTTCAACTAAGGATGTGACAAGATTGAATACCTGATCAACCAGACTGAACGACGGAGGGACCAGATTGATCATTTGAGCAACTACAGGTGGGTTGAGAGTATGCTTTCGGAAAGTAGTCGGAAGTTGAGGCTGAGAAATAGTCATGTCTTCTAGTAATTTTGAGGCTTCGCCCATTTGAGAGAAAAGGTGAGTTTGATGACTCCCTCCGCATAACCTACACAAGAACTTGACTCTACTTTTATTCTTTGTAATGGTATCCTGACTAGTTGACAGGAGGTCATCAACATGTTGTTTAGAGGCCGACGACATGGGATGGCGAGGGCATGTAGACCATGCTTCTATAATTTTGGATAGACAAGGGAAATCCTTAAGAATATGTCTACCCTTACAAATACTACAAGGGTACTTGGGATTACAGGTTGTTTGGGTGATCTTGTCATCATCAACACTCCCAGCACGATTAACAGTAATCGGTTGTTCTCCAACATGTCTGGCAGTGGTTGGAAGTTTGGACCCTTGCTTATTTTTCTTCTTCTTAATATTCCTTTTCTTCTTCTTCTTATTCACCAGGTTACTAGCTTCAGAGATTTCACTCAGCGAAGAAGATGAAACAGAAGAAGACCTTGCAAGTGAAGAAGGAGAAGAAGATATTACTGGTGAAGAAGGAGCAGAAGATATTACTGGTGAAGAAGGTGAAGGATCAACATGAGGTTGATGTTCTTGGGGGAAGTGCTTACAACCGAATCACTTGCTGCATTTGGGATTACTGGACTGGAAAACAACCATATCGGTAACCCAATTGTGAGACCTGGAAGGCTCAAAGTAGTCATGTAAGGGGGAATAATGTTTCCGTAAGAAGGAAAACCAAAATATTCCCTTGAACCGGGGGTTGGTTCATTGGTCGTTCCGGGAACTGATTCCATAAATACAGATCTAACTTAAGGCCTGTAAGGGAAAACAAACAACACATGCTAAAAATCTAGTAATCAAGAAAGCAAACAAAACCTTCTCACAATGAACACACTAGTTGGTGATGAAATCCAACGTCGCGGGAACAATGTAAGAAGGGGATGAGATAGAGTGGGTGGAAAATTCACGTTGATGACCTTCTTAATGGACTTACGCCTTGGTTAAAGCTTCCACACAATAAACATGGATTTACCTTCCAAGGAGACTGAGTGAGTTTGGCCAACATTGATTCCAGGTACATCTAAGACTTCCCCTTCACCGTCACATCATGTATTACCCTAAAGAGAAAGGTCACTAAGGTTACCAACTACCACAATGATTCTTAGGGAAACATTTGACAATCTGATACACGTGCAAGGACAAGGTAACTGAGCCCAAAATTGACTTGAGAAGATCCGCAAAGGGTTGTTTTCTCAAGTGACCCCCAATAATACGCGTAACCGCTACTCCGAGACCAAGAAAGCATGGTTAGTCACTTTTCTAGTCTCAATGCGACCTCGTGATTGACCCTTGTGTGAGAAGGGCTTCCCAGAACAAAATGTAAAAAGTGGATTTACCGCTCCCTAGCAGAAGATTCTATGTTTGTTTACAACTTTGGAAAGTTATCCTTCACACCTATTCCAAATCTCTACACCCTAAGCTAATGTAGGTTTTGTACTAGAAAATATAAAAATGTCTAATCAATTTTTATAAGCGCTTTATTTTAAGGCTGTTTTTACTCAAGAGGAAAATGGCGTGGAATAAATGATGTGTTGACTAACTCTAAACAATGAAAAGAAATGAGAATGCAAATATTTCACTTCAATGAAAGCTATAATACAAGACAAAGAACACATTTATCATTCCCAGATGCACAATGTCCCAAAATTTTATTAAACTCATCAATATCAATATCTTCAATAAATGAGCCAAAGAGACTGTACACCAATACATGATTCTTGGCCAAAAAATGCCAAAAACCATGCAATTTCGCTACTTCAAATGCAAGGATGCCCCCAATCTAATGCAAAGCAAGAAATTAATTTTTTTTGTTTTCAAAGATACACTAAAATAAATAGAGAGCTTCTTCAAAACAAAAACAACCCAAACAAATCCACAATCCAAAGTACACACTCTGGGCAAGAATCTCTGTAAGATAGATGAGGAAAAACTGAGCAAAAAAGGGCAAAAATCACCAAACAAGGAGATCAATGCTCCTATTTTCAAGGGTACAGAGCGCTGTAGCACTCTGATATACACTATAGGGAAACACTGATTACATATCAACGCTCTGATATACACTCTAGGGGAGTGCTACCCTTCCTAGAAACTCAGAACACAAGCTTAAAACTCATAAAAATTCACCTAGAATTCCTAGAATTTTGTGAAATTGTCAATGAAGAGGGGATAAAGGAAATAGATCAATAAAAAATAAGAAAAATGATCTAAAAGGTGGGAAAAAGGTAGAGACGATCCAAGGAACAACAAATCAATTTCTGTCCGCAATATGGTCACCAATTTCTGTTCTAGGAAAATTCCTCTGCGGATAGGTGAATATCCTCTTGGATTCTAGACCCCTATCACCAAGACAAAAAGATGCTAACATTGGACACTAACATTCCTTTAAATGTAGTTAAACTAGTCAAAGGGAAAAGAGGAAGAAATTATGATGTACCTTTTTCTGAAGCTTGTCCTCACTTAATCCAAGTTGAACTTCATCCCCAAGCTCCTTAATGATATCTACAATCCAATAGACAACGAAGACAACACAGACTTCTTACTCTACCAAGATTAGATTAAACTAAATTTATCAACAATAGACAAGTATATGAAACCATACACAAACTTGAAGGAAATAGGCCAAGCGTGTATTAATGATAACATTACAAGGCACTTACAATCTATAGATGTAGTTGCAACAACCTCTCAAAGTCCGCCTCATCCAGCCCTTGCACGATGCTCCCAAGATCATAGGTTTGATATCCAAAAGCTTCCTCCCAAGATCATAAGTTTGATACCTCAAATATTCCTTTTCTTTTCCATATAAATCCTTCATTATATAGGATTTGGAGGCTTAACCACCATGGAGAGGATCACTCATCATATCCACAAAAATGGGATCTCCAAGATATTTAGGGAGAAAATATCTCTTAAGGATTTTAGGGAGGAAATATCTGATCCAGATGATTTTCAACACGAAATGAGAGCGGAGATGTAATAAAGAAATGTATAGAGATATCTTGGATATCCAAGAATATAACATAAATGTATTAGATATGCAACCATAAACAAAATGATACAATAATACACAATTTTCTATTAATGTGCGAAATGTACAGAACTGTAAAAATATAGAGTGAAAGACTCACTAGAATGGTGGCAGCTTATCTCTAAGAAGAGATGTGACAGATAATTGCATTCGCAAGAAGATGATTTTACAATGAGGCTCCAAATTCATTTTTACATAAATAAAATCCAAAACCCTAACCCCGGAATATGAAAAGCCAACGGTTTTTTGTGGACCCTGTTTTGGGTAGTTTGTGTATCAACTTCCAGGGAGTGTAACTTTGGCATACGATATTCGTTTGGGGTGCATGATAGCTCGTTTGAAAGGCATCGTCAAGGAGATTCATTTTGGGGGATCAATTAGAGACTTTGGAAATAATTGAGAACCTCGATCCCGAAAAACCTTCATTTAGGCCCTTAAAATGGCCTCAGAAGTTAAACACTGCTAGAAATAGTAAATTACCAAAATTGCCAGAAAACTGTTTTGAGCCAGTTGGAAAAGGTGGGTGGCCACCGATATCCACCTAGATAAATATATCTCAAGTATTTTAAGGAGGATATATTTCAACCCTCCATGAGATCCTCAACCTCCCCTAAAAAATAGGAAACCAAATGTGAGGTGGATTCTCACACTAAATTAATTTCCTTTTCATGAATATTAATAATTAATTCATGTGCACATGGTATTTTGACATTCATATAATATATTTCTCCTCCACATTGATTATGGATTGTGACATATGTTATTTTATGGTGTCAAGGTGTATGCAACACTGAGCAAGGTGCATATGACACTTTTACGACACTTGCGACACTTAGGGAGAGGTACCTAGGTGTGGAAATTTGATGTCTAACAAGGACCCCATCAGAAGCTTAGTCCACTATGCTATGGACCTTACACCATCAACAATGCTATGGGTGACACTACTTTTGAGATCAAAATTCCCCCCTTCCTTGGATTGCACCCAATGTTTAATATGGTCCTCCTTTGGCCATATTTTCCACCCTTATTGGACACCTTAGAGATAACAAAACAATTTACGCCGATAGAGCTCAACCCTGACTGCATGGAACATGAATCCAAAGATAATATAGTGGACACATAGGTCAAGGGTAATCTCCAACAAAAGCTTCAACTTTATCATGTTGTCAAAGCGGGGAAACTCCTGCACCAAGGCAAGTGGCTCACCTGGGGACAAATTCAACATAAATTTCCTCATCTGATGGGGGAACTCAATGCAATGGATACCATTGATTCCTAAGGGGGAAGGATTTATTTAAGTGGATATCGGTGGCCACCCACCTATTCCAATTGGCTCACATACAAATTTCATCTTGGAAGTTTCAGTTTTCATCTTGGTAGTTTATTTTCTAACATTTCCGGTCCTAAATTTCTGGGGCATTTTTGAGTCCCTAAACAACGTTTTTTGGGCCCACCACAGTCACATTGGGGGATTGAGATTGAGTGTGATGGAAAAATATGTAGTCCTGGGATAGATTTTTCCAACGTGTTATTGTGCGCCTAAAATGAAGATCATATGCAAATGTTACGACCCCGAGAAGTTGATGTACCAACTTACCCCATCGAGACCCACATGACTTGTTGGCCCTCGACCAAGTTTTGGGGAAAATTTGGTCAGTTTTGGCCCACTATTGGACTTCAACACGTTGGTCGAAGAAGGAGCGCCCAAGAGAAGTTGATATCGCAGATCTCACCTATTTTGTGAGCTATGTGGACCCAGTAAGGGTTCCTCTAGGGTTTTGTAATGGGTTTATGGGTTGTCGACCCATGGGTTTTCCGCATGTTTAGGACTTATTGTAAGGATTTGTAAAGTATAAATAAAGGGGAATGTATTGTAGAAAAGGAGAAGTGAATGTAGTTCTGTGTGGAACAATAGCTCAGTGTGCAGAGTGTATGTGGTCAAGGCTTTGTGCTTAACTGTGATTTTGTAGAAGGTGCTAAGTGATGTGATAAGGATTATGGCTTTGTGTAGTTGACTTATTATTGAAAGGCAAAGAAGGAGGATCTAGGGATTAGTGCACAAATCTCTTGTCTTGTGCAAAGTTTGAATTTGTGGCTTAGTGCACATGAGTGACTGGATGTAAGACCTTAGCGAATAATAAATAGGTGGTCTTAGCGAATAATAAATAGGTGAAGCGATTTGTGGACGTAGCCCCACCCTAGGGTGAACTACGTGCAACTGGTGTCTCATGGTTTGCTTTGTGCAATGTTTTTCTGTTATGCATTTTCTTAGTGCTTAGATTATGATGTGTAATGAATATATATGTTGTTGCTTAAATACTTTTCTTATGTTAAAGAGTAAATGAATGCTAGATCTAACTCGTGGTGATAAGTGCTAAGTGCTCAGGATATATAATCACTTGTTATTACTGTGCTAGATCTATCTTTGATTATGCCCTGCGATGTTAACAGGGTTAATAAACTAATGCATGTCACTTCCTAAGCGTTAACAGAATATTCTGTGAAGTTCCATTATCAAAGAATCATGTCCCAGCCTGGTTACAGACACCTGCGTCTTGTAACTCCCTTGCTTCTACCTCAGGTGAGACTTCGTCTGCTTCGCAAGTGTTTTCGAAAGGGCCGATAGTCGAGGTTTTGTTGGTGCGCTATTAAGAATTGAACCCTAGGTATGCCCTTGTGCCAACAAATAGTTCCGTTGCTGGGACCTGGAACTGTGATTGCTGGGAATTGAAGAAAAGAAAAAGAGAAGCTCTGTGCATAGATCTGATGCTGAAGTGTGCAATACTCTATTTTACTTGCGAAGCAGTGTGACAAAAAAGTAACTTGTTTTGAAGAAAAGAGGTAAGATCCTAAAAGAGGTAAGCTTTGTTCTTTGGTAAGAGAAAGATAAGTGAAATTTTTTGTTTTGAAAGCATGAATTTAAGTATGTTTAATAGATTCTGTCCTAGTCTTAAGGCTAGGGCGCAGTTGAAAGAAAAAGTTGATTTGAGTAAATTTAATGGAAATGAAGAAAGATATGTTATTAATATGCATAGAAAGAGTTCATGGACTGATAAGTGGATGCAGGAACCTAGAAAGAATTTTTGCAAATTACAGGTCCAACACTATGATCCTCGGGGAAATGCGCAGTACAAAAAAGATTGGGGAACATTTAGGAGAAAAAGAGGATTGACTTTGTGTTATAACTACAGAAGGCTGAGACATCTTGCTAAGGAGTTCCCTGGAGTAGGCCCTCTTTGTCTTTGTTGTAATGTTGTTGGTCATGAGGTTGAGGATTGTCCAAGGATTATTTCTAAAGTTAAAGGGAGGGATATAAGATAAGAAAATTATGAAGAGAGCCAAGGGACTAAGGGTATGTTAGAAAGTCATAAAGAGAAAAGGTTAGAGGAATTCCAGACTATGTTATTACAGTTGGAGGAAATGATGGATGTTCATAAAGATGTTAGTTTACTAGAAAGCCTAAAAGAAAAAAAACGTATAAGTGCAAGAATAGAAGACTTCGACATAGACCGTACAGTCTTGGATGAAGAAACACAAGTGAATATTATGATAGAAGAAACTTGGGAAGTTTCAGGAAAGCCTACTATGGTAACTTCTTTAGGAATGATAGGCTTGTTTAAGGGAAATATTATAACCTTATGTGGAAGAGTAACTACTGTACCTATTATTGTTCATGGAACATCGACTAAAAAATAATTTGAAATCATTAGGTTTGTTAAGGACAACATCCCTTTCTGACTTTTGTTAGGTAAGACTTGGATTGAGAAGGATAAAATCAGAAGGAAAGCAGAGGAAAAAGATAGAGAAAAGAAAAGACAACAAGAATTAACATATTTCATAGCTAGGAAAAAAGACCAACGAAGAGAAGAACGAGAGGATAAGTCGAAGCAATAGAGCAACATAACAACACAGGAGGGACAGAAAGAAAAAAAATTAGCTATGAAGGTTGAAAGAATGAAAGAAGGTTTGAAGGACCTATCTATCCAAGAGAGAAGTGTGCCCACTCAGGAAGTTTTAAGAAAAGGGATATTAACTTCATAATCTTTGAGGGTACCTCAACAATGCGAAGCCACTACTCTAGGGGAAGATAAGAATAAAAATGGAAAGAGGATTCCAGAAATAGTTAAAGAGACTCAGATAAAAAAAAATAAGGCAAGGAAGCTCAATAAAAAGAAGGCTAAGTTGGAAAATCTACAAGAAGTTACAGAAACTAAATGGAAGACTTCACAGACTGGAACCTCGCAGGAGGCAGGTTCACAGAATTTGAACCTCACTGGAACAACAAGACCAAGCAGATTTGGACTTCACCCTGGCGAAGTTATATGAATGTTGGAGGTGCCCCGACCATTAGAGTGACATTCTAGAATGGTTAGGAAACACATTTATGGGTTTATGGACTACTTTTGGACATTGAGACTGTGGCATAATGGATAGATTTACATTAATGGTGTTAGGATATTTAGACACTTAGGAGTTAGTAATATCTACTTGGTCTATTGTGTCGTTAGGTAAAAGTGTGTTTTCTAGTGTGTTTCTTTAGTATGCATTAGTATGCATTTGTAGTTAGGAAATCTGATGGTCACGATATGTTCCTGACATAGAGTGATCCGATGGTTCATACTCTCCTCGATATTAACAACCATTGATCCTTGGATTAACACCCGATTGGTCCATGATCTCTATTTAAAGAGCATAGAGGGTCATTTGCTGATGATCGATTGTGAGAAACTCTCTTGTAAAATCTCTGTAATCTTTTTCTTTGCATTAATAAACTGCTCCAAGTGGCCATGTTGGTTGGGGCCGTGGATGTTTCCCCGTAGGGGTTTTACCACATGAAAACATCGGTGTGGATCTTTGATCTGGTTATGTGAGTGGTTACTAAAGGTGTTCGTCCTCTGTTGGAATAGATGTGTTGTCGAACATGGTATCAGAGCCTATTTGAAGACCCGCTCTTGTTGAAGATCGAGATCGTGAAGCTAAGTTGCCTCATCTCCACTTTCTTTCATTTTCATACATTTTTGGGCTAAGAGGACTGTTGCATTGCGTCCGAAGCACTTGTTTCAGTTAGGAACACTTTTTGTTTCACTCGAAAAGGTTTCCATTTTCCCAAGATACGATCATTACAGTCAGATCCAAAGGTATAAAGCTTGAATACACATTTTTTAAATTTTTTGCAGAGTAGTATGTTGGTTTTATTTCGGTTTTGTTTTATTTATTTCCGGGTTTCTACTCTTTTAGATCTGCACATGCTCTTTTCCCCGTGCCCTGTGCGATCTCGAAAAATCAGAAACATATAGGAAAATTTGCATCTTCCGGGTTAGCTAACTGCGATCTAACCCTTGTTGTCATCGAGAAGCATAATTTTTTTCTTGTGTGAAAAGAGGTTTTTTTTGGCATGCTCTCCAAGGCCATCAACAACAACAACAACAACAACAACAAAAACCCCAATCCTCCTTCTGAACATTACAATATGTTTTGCTAGATCATTTGGTTAAAAGTTTTCTTATTAAGTAAGAGGTCTTGAGTTCAAGTCTCTCTTTTGTTACCTTTTATAAAAAGTTCATGCTAAAATTGTAAAGTGTATTTCACTTCAAGTATAAAAATGAATCACTATAAGTAGCTTTAATATTTTATTTTAGAGTTATTTATTTTGCATGCAACTTTCTGTTATAAAGTAACTTCATTGTAAAAGTGATCCCCACTTCTCTTTATAAAAGTGGGTCACTTCATAAAGAAAATTACACAATCATGTGGTCATTTGGTTACCGATTGTGCCTTTTTTAAAAAGGGCATAACTCATTGGAAGTCTGTTTTTAGTGCCATTTTTTTTAAAACCGCATAACTTTTTGAGCTCTTTCCATCTAGATCATCGGTTTCAGTTTTTAAATCCACATTATCTGCATATTTAATACGGCTTCTACAAGTAATGTCTTGTTTACCAACAACAACTACTTCCAATGGAAATCTCATATGGAAGATTTATTAAGAAGTAAAGGCTTGTACCAGATTACCTTGGTAAAGGAAAAAGAACCCACTGATGCTAATAAGAAAGCCAAGTGAGATAATAGGAATGACAAAGCATGTGGACTAATCAGAATTTCCATCTCTCCTGATTTAAGGTACCACCTTCAAGATATTGATGACCCCAAAGAAGCTTGGGACACGATTGAATCTGTGTTTGGTAAACTCAATATTATTCGAGCACAACAGTTAGAAAATCAAATACTGACCTTGAGTCTAAATGATTTCTTGCCTTGGAGACTATCTATCTAGGTTTAAAACACTCAAAATTTTATGTGAAGAATGTAAGATAAAGATGGAGGAAGAGCGTTGCATCTATCTTATTCTTTCTAAGCTAGGTAGTGCATATTCTGTGTTTGCATCTACGTTTTATGCCATGAGAGAGACTCTAGGGGAAGAAGCTTATGAAAAACCTAGTCTTGAGTCCTTTTGTGCTTCTTTGATTCGAGAGGAAGATAAACTTGTACAATTTGGAGTGATCAACACTGTAGGTCCCTCCAACAAAGCCTTAGTTGCCCATCAGAAAGATAAACCCAAGTATCCCAAGAAGCAACATCCTCGCTACAACAACAAACAACAAAAGGGTCCCAAAGCTGCTTAGACAACTTCAGCTCCTACTGGTGACAAAGGAGAAAAATTTAAAAGTAAGAATACTAACAAACATTGCAACTTTTGTGATAAAGATGGTCATGATGAGTCCAAATGTTCCAAGAAGATGTCAGCTTTAGAAGCAACGATGAAGAAGCACAACATCAATATTGATTCTACTTCTTCTTCTCACGGACATGGAATTTTTGCTTTTGGTTTCTCCTTCAATTCAAATTCTACTACTACTTCTTCTTCTGATGAGTGGCTTATTGATTCAGGAGAATCTTATCATATGGCTAAGGATAAAGCCATATTTTCTGCTCTAAATGAATGTAACACCAATAAAATATTTGTTGGTGATGATAGATCTCTTAGTGTTGTAGGATTTGGAACAGTTCAAGTAGATAATGGTCATTTCAATGATG
>ML780977.1:3111521-3124105 GCA_009831015.1 Picea engelmannii | reverse complement strand
ATTTCTACCACTTGTACTTCTCCTAAAGTTGATGCCACCTTGTACCGTCAATTAGTTGGTAGCCTCTTATACTTGACTCATACTCGTCCTGATATTTCCTTTGTTGTTGGTCTTGTTGCCTGATATATGAAAACACCCCATGAAAGCCATTGGAAAATATCTAAAAGGATACTTCGCTATGTTCGTGGTACATTTTAGTTCGAGATACATTACAGTTAAGGGGGGACTCCTTTATCGGTTGGTTTCACTGATTCAAATTGGTCCGACGACCCCGATGATCGGAAGTCTACTGCAGGCTATGTTTTCAACCTTGGTTCAAGACCTGTCACTTGGGCCTGTAAGAAACAACATGCTATTGCACTTTCTTCAACAGAAGCAGAGTACTGAGAAATAGTAAATGCAAGTCAGGAAGCCCTGTGGCTTCAACAAATCCTTTCAGAGTTTGGATTCCAGCACCAACATCTGACCAGCCTTTGGTGTGACAATCAGAGTGCCATCAAGCTCACCAAAGACCCAGTTCAACATCAACATAGAAAACACATCAAGCTACACATGCACTTCATCAGAAAGATCATTCATGATCAAGTTATTAAAGTGATCTTTTGCCCTACAAAAGATCAAGTTGCAGACATTTTCACAAAGTCTCTTACAGAAGCGAAGTTTTCCAAACTTCAATCTATGTTAGGAGTTCAGGAAATTGTCATTAAGGGGGGATAGGCTCTAATGCCTCCTTCCTTCTCCTATTGTGTCACTATTGTAAATCCTTCATTCCTATCCCAAGTTGTTCTTAAGGGGGGATGTCAGGATATTTAGACACTTAGGAGTTAGTAAGATCTACTTGGTCTATTGTGTCGTTAGCTAAAAGTGTGTTTTCTAGTGTGTTTCTTTAGTATGCATTAATATGCATTTGTAGTTAGGAAATTCGATGGTCACGATATGTTCCCGACGTAGAGTGATCTGACAATTCATACTCTCCTAGATCTTAATGGCCATTGATCTGTGGATTAACACCCGATTGGTCCATGATCTATATTTAAAGAGCATGGAGGGTCATTTGCCGATGATCGATTGTGAGAAACTCTCTTGTAAAATCTCTCTGAAATATTTTTCTTTGCATTAATAAACTGCCCCAAGTGGCCGCATTGGCTGGGGCCGTGGATGTTTCCCTGTAGGGGTTTTACCATGTGAAAACATTGGTGTGTTGATCTTTGATCTGGTTATGTGAGTGGTTACTAAAGGTGTTCGTCCTCTGTTGGAATACTTGTGTTGTTGAACAAATGGAAGCATTTTCCTGTCCGTTGGAAGATCCATTACAACCACCCTGCTTATTTAACTTGTCGATGGTAGCACTGGGACCAATTTTTGCTACCCATGATTGACTGAGCTAAGTAGAGAATTGTCCAAGTGTCTAGGTGTGTTTCCTGTCATTATCTGAAACTATACCCACCCGTCTGTTTGTCTACCCCGCTTGTTTGTTAAAAGCTAGAATGTCGGGCGAACCCAACGAGTTGGAGAAGTTTTTCGAGGAATTTCTTAGGAATCTCATGGCTGATAGACTTGTATCTAAAGGTATTCAAGCGCCATCGACTAGGGGACTATAGGATTCCCCTTCGAACCGATGTCATTTCACTCGCATCAACCCCGTAATTGAACAAAGAAGTAAGCACCGTGGTGATTTGGCTAACGCGAAGAAAATCTCGTCGATCATGCCTGAATATATTCTGCCTCTGGACGACGATGTTAACTGCGACAACATACCTCACTATTTTGAGTAGTCTGTGTTCACTGCATACATTCTAAAAGGAATTCACATAGTTGGGAGTCAGTTAGGACAGATCCTGTTGTTGAAGAACAACGACTTCAACTTAGGAGACTTGAAGAACTATGCCATGCTAGCTCCTCACCACTATTTAATGAAGACAACCAGAAAGAAACCTCATCTCGTCTCATAACCATGTATTAAAGGGTTGGCACAATCAACCGTATTGAATGTAATGATGATTCACCATTTTGGCTGCCACCAGTAGGTTAACGCTTGCGTTAAACTCCTTCTGTCATGCTATCATGGCGGATATCTATGGCTCGACAGAAGGATTACTATGGATCAGACACTGATCCACCGGATCATAGGTTTAAACTTGAAGGGTCCTGACCCACAATAGTTCTATCTAGGAAATACCTCAGATCATTCCTTAGCACAACACATCAAAGAAGCTTATGGAGAGGTATAAAAGGGGAAGCGAGGTTACAAGGCAGCCTCCATACAGGATGGCATAGTATGCCTTGCTTGTCAAATCTTAGCTGGCAAGCTAGTAAGGAAGAACCGCCCCACACAGGTCACCAGGTTCATGTTGGACCTCACAGGAAAGTGTGTGGAGTGCATGCAGATGAACTGGGCGAACTACCTCAATGAGCTAGAAAAGGATTGTCGCGAAGCCCATGACTTAGGATATGAGTTTCACTACAGTTGGTTGATCATATTGATCACATTTGTGGCTTGGCAGATGCATGAAGGAACCACTTTCCCAGAGATTGAACCTACGGATCCCCTGGCCACTCAGTTTTCCGCCCTGTGGTATACCGATGACATGACGAAGCAGTGGCAATCTAATTCCATGTTTCATAGATACTGTCAGTAGTTAAAGGTCACCGTTGAATCATTCCCGCATATGAAACCACGTACCCTACATCAAAACCGGCCCATAGCGAAGTTCTGTGCTGATCCCCACTTCATTTACATCACCACGCGAAGATATGAGCACCATGAAGAATTGAAGCCATACTATAAGCTGCCGCATGAAGATATGGAGCATATTACAAAGGAATGGCCAGAAGAATTTCTTGTACTTGTCGTCAATGCAGAGTTATATGACACTGACACTATAGGGAGCCCGATAGTTACACGAGTTGAACATGTCAGACAAAACAGTGGGATGAAGAAGTTTACAAAAGTAGGATGAAGTCCAGGACATAGAGAGTGACGAAGAGAAAAATTCTGGAGAGAATGGGTCTAGCTTGCTAGGAGGAGGAGGAGACAAAGCAGAAGGATAGGGAGGAGAAGATGAAGGAGAAGAAGAGAAAGGAGGAGGTGAAGCTACACCACATGAATATCCCCCTATTGGGACAGTGATGATGTAGAAGAGGAAAGTTTCTTCAAAGAAACCCTCAACAAGGAAGAAAATGCACACCAATAAGCCACAGTTGGAAGCCACTCTCACTGATGATGACAAGTATTCTGGTCCTCGGAGCTATGGAGGATGCCTCTGAAGACATGTTGCAAAGATACGAAAATAAGTAGGTGGAATTTTATGGAAGGATTGAGAGGGAGTTGAAGGAAGTGCAATAGGATGTTCGGTTGGTCCGCGCAGTGCCTACTGCACCGTCCTCATCACATACCACATAATTGGGGGATGAACTAGCCCAGTTAAGAAGGCTTGCAGATGCAACAGAAGCCCAGTTCTAGAGAGCTCAGGAAGAGAAGGAGAAGGATATAAAATCCTTGCAAAAGGAGAAAGACGAAGTCTTAGTATAGTTGCGAGCAACGCAGGACAATGTAGCTACCTATGAAAGCGAGAAAGTAGAGTTTCAGGCGAAGATTCAAGAGGAAAAGAGAGCCGACGAAGCCTAGCTATAGAAGGAAAAAGAGCAGCTGCTCGTAGAGCAGGCCATGGTCAAAGATGCAGTAAGTAAATCATATCACTCTGTACGAGGCTTAGTACAGGAGGAGGAGGATCCTGTTGAATCTCAAGTAGCGAAGCTCATAGAGACCCTGCAACAGTTTTAGGCTAGGATAATTGAACTAGAGGCCCAAACAATATCGAGCACCCCGCAAGAGGTGCGTGACCAGAGGGAGGAGTTCACAAAAAACACAATAGCAAGTATAAGAGCCCTCGCCTCGGTATGTAAACAAATGAGTGACATAAGAACCTAAACATATGAACGCCTCATTGAGAATCAAGAGTTAAAGAAGCTAGAGACTCAGTTATAGGAGGCACAACAACAAGCATTTTCATTGTAGGTGGAGATGAAGCTGCTCATAATAGTGGAAAGGATGAAGAGATCCCAGGAGAAACACACAGTACACCAACAGATCATTGACCTCCAGGGAAAGATGATGGAAGTAACACATAAATTACAACTTGTGCAGGACGAAGCTTGCAAGGTGTTCAGGGAGATCAATAGTCAGGAATCCCATCTAGATCAAGTAGTTGTAGTAGTAGACCAATGCCTGGAAGGGCCTGTTACAGAGCAGACAGTCCAAGAGATCATTGAGCAGGAGGCTCAGGTGAGACAACAAGTCGAGGCAGCTCGAGTTAATCTCGAGACTTTCTAAGCAACATTTTCTGGACTTGAGTGACTCAGGATGAGTCACAGGTGAGTGTTGGGGGCCTGTTGGCCCTTGACCAAGTTTTGGGGAAACTTTGGCTAGTTTTGGCCCACTGTTGGAATTCAAAACGTTGGTCGAAGAAGGAGCGCCCAAGCAGAGCTGAGATCGTAGATCTCACCTATTTTACGGGCTATGTGGACCCAGTAAGGGTTCTTCTAGGGTTTTGTAACAGGTTTATGGGTTGCCATCCCATGGGTTTTCCCCATGTTTAGGACTTATTGTAAGGGTTTGTAAAAGTATAAATAAAGGGGAATGTATTGTAGAAAAGGAGAAGTGAATGTAGTTATGTGTGGAACAATAGCTTAGTGTGCAAAGTGTATGTGGTTGAGGCTTTGTGCTTGACTGTGATTTTGTAGAAGGTGCTAAGTGTTGTGATAAAGATTGTGGCTCTGTGCAGTTGACCTATTCTTGAAAGGAAAAGAAGGAGGATATAGGGCTTAGTGCACAAATCTCCTCTCTTGTGCGAAGTTTGACTTTGTGGCTTAGTGCATAGGAGTGATTGGATGTAAGACCTTGGAAAATAATAAAGAGGCGAGGCGATTTGTGGATGTAGCCCCACCCTGGGGTGAACCACGTACATCTGGTGTCTCATGGTTTTCTTTGTGCAGTGTTTTTCTGTTATGCATTTGCTTAGTGATTAGATTATGATGTGTAATGAATATATATGTTGTTTTTTAAATACTTTGTGTTGCGCCTCTTTTGTCACCTAAATGAGAAAAAAAGAGGTACTAACAAGATTAGTTGGGTTAGCTAAGTAAGACAACAGTAAAGGAAAGGGTTAGAAAAAAGAAACATAAAAGACTAAGCTAAGAATTAAACTAGAAAAGGAAAGAACAACTAAACTATTGAGCATAAGGACATAAGAACAAGAAACCAATAAGACTCATGTCACCAATGGAAAGGATTGTATTAGTGAAAAGAAAACACCGAGAAGAAAGAGGACTTTGGGTCCCTTCTTCCTCCAAGGGAGGGCTCTTGGACCCCCACAATTTGAGCTCTTCTTACAACTTTGAAAACTTGAAAGAAATGGTGAAAGAATCCCAAGCTAATCCACCAAAAGGTGAGATGGATTTCCCAAATGTAATGATGCTAGTATACTCTTGATGAGAAAAGAGGATTCCCCAAGAGAATAGCAGCAACACAACCTTGCAAATGAATTCCTTGAAAATGTAGTGCACCCATGGCCTTGTTTTATAGCACCACTTTGAGGTATTGTGCAACCAGCTTTTAGTGTGAAAAGGGGTTGTTTAAGGCATTTTTAGGTCTTTGACTATCCACCCAATCCGATCCAGCCAAGATTTGGATGTCAAATCAACTTGGAAGCTGAAACAAAAGTGGGTGGGAGGCCGACCAATCTCATAAATGCACCGTTCTCAGGTGTGCGCGGCTTTTGGCGACCACAATCGCGCATCGTGTGCATGTGTGCTTTTCTTGCGTTTCTGGATGGCGCACGTGTGCGCGTGCCCTGTGTAGTCATAGTGCACCTTGATTTTATAACTGGTTGTATAGTTTTGGACCTTTTGGAAATGATTTTTTGGTAATTTTGGTCCATGGGTGAACTCATAGCTGTTTGAATATGCTGGATTCCTGTAACCATTTGCAGATGAAATTTCAGTGATAACACTTTGCTTTTGTTAAAGAGTAAATGAATGATAGATCTAACTCGTGGTGCTAAGTGCTAAGTGCTCAGGATATATAATCATTTGTTGTTATTGCTCTAGATTTGTCTTTGATTATGCCCTGCGATGTTAATGGGGTTAATAAACTAATTCACATCACTTCCTAAGCGTTAACAAAATATTCTGCAAAATTCCATTATCACAGAATCGTGTCCTAGCTTGGTTACAGACACCTGCACCCTGTAACCCCCCCTGATTCTACTTTGGGTGAGACTTTTCTTGCTTCAGAGGTGTTTTCGAAAGGGCCGATAGTCGGGGTTTTGTTGGTGCACTGCTAAGCGTTGAACCCTGGGTCTGCCCTTGTGCCAACATGACTTTTGGTGCTTCATCTCCTAGGGTTAGGTTTTTGGATGTATAGGGTTTTTTGATTACCTCTTGATGGTAAAAAGGCCTGGAGGCCTAATTGCAATGTGCTCAGGTGAATGGGCGTAGCCACCACATCTCTTCTCAAAGATTAGCTACCACCATTTGAGCAAGATTGTTTCATTCTGCATTTTATAGTTTCAACAGATTTCTTTATTGAATAGAAGTTAAGTTTTACTGTATCTCTGTTATTGTTCTCTGCATATCTATGTTAATGTTATAAATATGTGTTTCATTTTGTTCTTCTCATAAATCTGGATAAAAAACCATAATAAAATTAACCTAGCCATTCTTTGCTCAATTGCACTAGCTTAGGCCAAGCCGATAAGCTTCCCCAACTATCCTAATCCTCAACATGCTCAACTTATCTTGAATGACATACCGTAAGCCATTGATATAACTAGCCACAACCTCCTTTCCTTCATCACTATGTCCAAAACTAATGTATAATTTATAAAACTCCTATGTATATTCTTTTACAATGATATCCTTTTGCTTGAGGTTCTGTAACTTCCTATACAAATTCAAAGTATAATCAATAGGTAGAAACTTCCCTTTGAATTTAGAAATGATTTTGTCCCATTTCTTGATTTTATCTTTTCCCTTCCTTTCCTTATCTATCTATATATTGTCCCACCACAATGATGCATGTCCTTTTAGCTCAATGTAGGCCATCTTCACTCTCTTAAGGTCTTCAATTTGCTCAATATCAAATAATTTTTCCATATCTTTTATCTAGGCAATTAATTCTTCCTGGTTCAATCTTCCTGAATAGGTAGGGGTTTCCATTCTTGACTTTTCTCTCGAATATATCAATGATTTAATAATTCTCTTTTTGGGGCTTCAATTGCCTCAACTTCTTGTTTATCATCACTCACATCACAAGCCTTTGTTGTAGCTCCTATTCTTTGAGTTGTCTTTATAGCTTCTAATCTATCTTGTATAGTGCTCAATGTCTGTGTCACCTCATTTGCAACACCTCCATGCTACCTTTTTCCTCTCCATTTCATTCTCTCTCCTCTTCTATTAGACAAACAACTGCTCCTGTACAAATTTCCTTTTCTTGCAATTCTACATAGTAGAGACTCTTTTCTAGAATTACAATTTCTTCCAACAACAATTCTACCCCACAACTCTCCTTAAGTTGGAATTGTTCTGCTTTAAAAGGATACTCATACTCCAATACCAAGCTTGATGCAACCCTAGTTGGTGCTTAATTAAACCACAATAAACAAGGATGCAAATTTAAAACCACAACAGAGCACACAATAATAATTTCTAAGCAAACACATAAAATTATAAAGAGGAAAGGACACACACATATAGAAAAAGAACACTCAACTTTCACCACTAGTTTCTATTAATTCTTAGAGATTATAAATTAAACCTGTTATCACTCTGTAAATTCCTTGAGGTTGTTATGAGGTAAGAAGAAACTTATTAGAGGTAACCTTAACCATTCGCTTCAAAACTGAAATCTAGCCCTACCAGTTTCAAAGAGGGATCTCTCTGTGAGTTTTAGATTTGTTTGAGTTTTCAAGATTTTAGACTAATTAGAAAGAATATAATCGAGTTGTTTGTATTGTTTTTGAATGAAGTGGTTGAATATCACTTACGCTTCCATTGGGCTATGGGGTCTGTTTTTTAAAAGATAGAAGTTAAAGACAACCTTTACCAGATCCATTTCACAGGGCAAGATAGTGCTAATGCTGGATTCTTTAGGAATAAAAATGGATTATTGCTGAAAAGGTGAGATATCAGTTAAAACAAAAAAGAATTTAAGAATTTATTTGTTATAACATCAGAGGAAAAACATTTAAATCGATAAAATATTAAGAACAAAGTACACAATGGTAAATTCTGCAACTTTAGCTTCCTTTAAAGATTAGATTTAGAAAGACAATATGATAACTGAGAAGGAAAAACTTGTACGCAGACAGAGGGAACTTCACCAACAATTGACACGCAGGAATCCTGTGAAACTTCTCTTTGTATTACTGGAATAACTTCTTTATAATAATTACAGCAACTAGAGCTTGCTCGGGCGTAAAGATCAACAACCCTCAATACTTCTAAGTTGGAAATATTTATAATAAAATTTACAACGAATCTGTCATTAATAATCAGGACATGGAAGATTCTAAATTTAACTAACTAACTCAACAAGATACAAAAATTTAGGGACTGTTAATGATGTGTCGAATTCTTCAATCTGATTTTGGGGAAGGCCGTTGGTGAGTCATCTGCACGACTTTGTCTGATCTGATTGCTGACTAGACTTGGACACCTCATCTCCTACTCGATCAAATTACATAGCTCTTCCCATCGTAGCTGATTGGGAATAATGACTTTGAGTAATCTTTGGTATATTTCATCCATCTCTGTGTACTTGGAAAAAGTTGGCCTGACGATGAAAATATACTTGATCTCGTGCTGTATGCTGATGTCTGGCTGCAAAGTTTCTAAGAATGCCTTGCCTGTTATGCTACCCTGTATTCCCAAAAATTTTGAACTATCTTTGGCCACCATGGACAACTTCTGTTTATAATCAGGAATGGTCATTAACTTATCATTTAAGACCATGAAGTCCGAGAGACATTTCTTCTGCAGAGCTTCGATCTTACTAAAAAATCTTTGAACTCCTGCGTCCATAGTCTAGACTTTCTCTTCCAACTGCAGCATAAGTCCTCTCTTGGTCAGAACCCTCTTGACTTCGAGGATGGTTTCCATCCTATATTCAATCTTCAAATCCTCTAATTCTTCCTTGGTTTTCGAATTCAGGAATCTAATGATCTCAGTGGATTCTGTGGGCATTTTTCCCAGCTCTCCTTTTATTTTCTCAATAGCCTGCCTGCTCCTCTGTACCAGTTCTTTTTGCTCGAACATGATTTTCACCATAGGCCATATTTCATTTATGGATTTGGAGATATCCATCCAAATATTTTCCTTGGCCTCAACAAGTGTCTTGCCTGCCATTGTTTTCTTTCGAAGCTGCTGCAATTCCTGTTTGAGCTTGTCTGATGTTTGCTTCTCCATGGAGTAGCTTGTTTGGTAAGAAGACTTGAGCTGTTGAAGATCCTCAAACTCCTTTTTTAGTCTGCTAATTTCTGTCTCTTGAAAGTCCATTTCCTCCATGGATTTAGCTAATTCCACTGTCTTTTCTAGAGCTGTCAGTGGAGTTGCTGAGGTAATTTCTGCTGTGGAGGTTTCTGCTACAGATGTTATGTTTATCCTTGTAAGTGGAACTATGCTCAATGGAATGAATTCCATAGGCGTTGATTGTTCCTTCTCCTTCACTAACCTTTCCATTTATCTTCCATCTCTTTCAACTATGCATTATGCTCCATTATCAACTTGAGAATCTCGTCCTTCTCACCTTCTGTCTCAGCTATCTCCTTTGCCTATGCATCTTCCATTAGTTGTTTCCTCAGATATGCTATATCAACATTTTTATTTTTGAGCATCTCTTCAACTGCTTTCACATTCGAGGGGTCATACCTAATCTTGAGGACCAATTCTTCCAACATTTTAATTTTTTTATCCTTTGCAAAAAATGATATATTTTCTAACTTTAATTGTGTCTGAACATTGCTTAGAGAGACCTGTAGTTTAGCAGCCGAAGTAGAAGCATTTGCCAAATTGGAGAAAACCATTTCTCAAGTTTGCCTGTGCAGATCCATTTGATCAGCCAGGTGCACATCTTTGGTGTGGAACTCGAACATTGCCCTTTTGTAGTCAGTGATTTCCTTTGGGTTGGGCACCTGTGCCTGCAGAAAAGCCATGTGCATTCTACCTTTCTCTGTATCAAATGCAGACAACAGTCTGTGTTGTGCCATGCATGTCTGTTTCCAAAACTGAACATAAGTGCTCTTGGTCAGCATTTGATTTCTCTTCTTGATCATGTCATATTTCTCAAAAATGCTCAATTTGATGCCTCCTTGTTTTGGCTGGTTGATTAATGAAGTATCCATCTGCTTCTTGGATGAAGAAGTAGATGTGATCTGTTAGCTGACAGAGATAAGTGGTGAATGATCATCTTTCATAGCTGTAGTGGATTGGGTTCCCTTTTCACTAGTCGTGTCAGTTGTATGATTGGGTTTTGGCCTCTTGGTGTGTAATTGGAAATCTTCGGCCAAGACTTCGGTGACAAAAGGTGAAGTATCCTTCCTGGGCATTTTCTCCTCTAGAACCTGTGGCATGTTTGTTTGTGAGATAACAATAGGAGGAGATTGATGTTCTGTCTCTTCCAGAGTGTTCACCTCCCACTCCGTTTGATTTGCAAACTTCTCTATTTCGGGCTTGGGTGAATGAATATATGGAATGTTTTTATTCTTAACCCTCATCTCCGAAATGATCCCGCACGGGTCATATTGCCACAGGAAACTAGCGTCGAACCTCATTTCCTTCAGAAACTTGTCTTCTTCTTCCTCGACGCGTCGGCTATTGCAGATAAAAGACCCTATTTGCCCTTTAATTCTGAGCTGCTGTTTCTTCTTCAGAGACACAAAGTGTATGTCATCTGAATTTATCATCTGTCTTATGTACTCCAGGGAAAAATTCCTCATGGGTAAATACTTGGGCAGCTTGTATGGAGCTAACTCACATCCATATATTCTGATCTCAGTGTGATTTTGGTAAAGATACCAATCTCTAGTTTTTGCAAGGTCTGAGAGGTGTAAAATCCTCTGAATCTCCTCATTTATTCTTGGTTTTGGTCTACCAATGAGAATGTTCACCACTGGGTGGTAAAAATGATCAATGAATTGTTTGAAACTAAACTCTGTGGAATTCTGTCCGAGTAGCGAAGTCCAAGATGTTACCGCCTGCGACTTCCCGTCCTTGTCCATTTTCTGCATCGAGAAAGAGAACCTATTCCTTTGAAAGAAGTCGAACATGTAAGCCAGTATGGAGGAGTACCGGAACACGCCCTCTATGGCGAACTTTGAAAACTACTTGTGAATGTTCTCCGCTAGGAAAGTGCTGTAGTCGAACTGAGTGGTGGGTTTTTCCTTGGTAGAGAAAATGGACAGAAAACCCAATATAGGTTCATCCACCCATTCATCTGAAAAATAACCAAGCAGACAATAGAGTGATGAAATGACTTGGTTTCCATTTTCTAAGAACAGGGAGGAAGGATACAAGGGATTTGACTTGGGGAACTGAGCATCTTGTGGGAGGAAAAATTCAAATATCTGGGCTCTTTGAGAAAAATATAGTTTTTGGTATAACTCTGTTATGATTTCGAGATTGAAAGGGGAGGCATATCCAGTTTTGGGTATCTGCATCATTTGATCAATGGCCTTTGGTGTGATGAAGAAAAGAGTTTCTCCCGATGACGAGACTATGGCTCTCTGATCGGGAAGGTAATGAGCTTGGCATTTGAGGGAAAATTTAGGGAAATGATGGACCTGGGGGAAAAGATATAGAGGAAGATTGGACTCCCAGAGCCCGATTTCATTGCTCTGATCTAAGAAAGTGTCTTTGAGCCACGATTGCAAATCTACGAAGTCAACTTTGCAACTTGTGTCTGATATTAGATGATCGTTGTCGACCAATGGGATCTTGTCGAGGTCGACAAGAGGTGGGAGGAAAGGATTTTCCCCAGCTTCTGCTTTCTTATATTTTGGCGCCATCATTGTGAAGAATACCTGCAATTCGAACAAAACGTTAGTGGTAATGGTTGTGGTTGGGCTCCTGATTGAATCAGAGAGGAGACAAGGTAACTTTATGGTGTGAGGATAAGATGAGAAATGGACGAATGATGGAGCAGGGCTAGTTTTGGGTGAACGGATACCCGTTGGGCATGGGGGACAGATCAACAAGTTTAACAGATAAGTTAACCTATAATAAATGGTCAACGGGTCATTTGGAGATTGAGATGGCAGGTGAAAAATGGGTGACGAGTACGACCAGGTGACATGGAGGGTGTTGGTTGGAGACCAACAATGGTGAGGGGACTTGTGATGGGTGAAATAGGGGGGATGGATTGATAGAGTTATGAGATAGGACTTGTAGGGGAAAAAGTGGAAAGTGACGTCATGATATGGCGGTGGTATGCCAGAAAAGTGCAATAGATTCCTGCCATGTTAGAGTAGGGGGCCCTACAGAAAACCATTTCATTCCAGACCCCCCCCCCCCTACATCGTTAAAAAGAG
>ML780977.1:3071545-3099819 GCA_009831015.1 Picea engelmannii | reverse complement strand
AAGGCTGCATAGATCTGCGGCACACTCCTTGCCACATCATTGACCGTGGTAGCTTCCTGCATGTTATAAATTTTCCGACTGTTCTGTTGTCGGAGTGGACAGTCTCTCCGGAGATGATCTCCTCTGCAATCCCAGCATTCCAATGGTTTTCTCTTTGGGTTATCAGTCTTTACTGGTATAGGTCCAAAAGTTTTATTTCCGTCCGCCGAGGGAAAGTTCTGCTGGAGTACACTCCGTGTTGGAAAGTTCATTCTGTGGTTCTTCTTGTAGTTTTTAAATCCCGAGGATTTGCTCCCTTTCTTCTGAAATTTTGAACCAGTCTTTTGTTTCTAGTCTCCACGGGACTCTGCCCGATGTCCGTATTGCTTATGAAAATATGTTGCCTTTCGTAAAGTATCTTCTAAGGTCTTTGGTTCGTCAAACTCAATTCGATTCCGGTATTCTTTGGGAAGCCCGCTGATGAAGCGTTGTGCCTTCGCCTTATCTGCTTTGATGTAGGGTATGTACCTCAGTAAGTCAAGGAATTTGTTGACATATTCCTCCATGGTAAGTTGGCCCAGTTTGAGTTCATAAAACTCTTTAGCCTTTTCGTCGAAATACCTTTCCGACAAATACTTCTTCCGGAAGTACTTCTCAAACTGTTTCCAAGACAGGTCCTCCTCGCGGACCCCTTTTATATTCTTAAGGTCTTCCCACCAGATGGAAGCCTTTCCATTCAGATTGAAAATGGCCACTCGGGCCTTCAAGTTCTCTGAGAAGTCATGGACTCTGAAATATTTCTTCAGCCCAAGTAGCCACGCCTCAGCTTTCTCTCCCTTCTTTATCTCACCGTCGAAGGAGGGAGGTTTGGCCTTCCTAAATTCTTCAAATTTGTGACTCTTGGAAGTCTTTTGCTTCTTCTGTTTTCTGCGAGAATAGGAACTGGTCTTGCTGCTAGAAGAGCCTTCTGAATCATCGAATTCCTTCTCAGTGGAATCATCTGGCACTGGTCCTTTACCTCTGGGGTGGACCTTTATGGATGTGCTTCTCTCAGTGTGGCCACTGACATGACAACGATTTTGCATCTCAAGTTCATGCTGCATTTGTCGTTGTAGGTCAGATAGGCTCTGCAGTAGGACTGCATTAATTTCGGTTTGCTTTTCTTGTTCTTTCATCATCCTTTCATTATCGGCCTTGCAGCTTTGCAATTCGACCATGAGACTCCTCACCGTCTCAACTAAGTCCAGAGGGGTTCCTATTGCTCTTCTTTCATCAGACCCCTCGTCTCTATTGTGGGAGCCTTCTCCCACCTCTTGGTGAGTCACCATACTCTGCGTTTGTAGATTCCTGCGGTTGATTGTCTGCTTGAGTGAAAAGACAAACACTGGATATTAGTCAAGAGTTAAATACATTTTATAATTTGTGCATAATTCCATAATTCTTTCACATGCATACACAGTCGGGTGTTCATATTCTAAGTTTTTAATCCTGGATAAGATAGTTAAGTCAGGGGGTTACTCCTCATAGGAGTGTTTCGTATGAGGTTGATGCATGACTGGTGTGACTGGTGCATGAGCCCAATCAGGCCGAGTGTTGTAACCATGCTCTGATACCACTTTGTAACACACCCACTATCATAATTAAAAATTTTGGGTTAATCTCCCACAAATGAGAAATCTCTAGAAACCTGCATTAGCGAAATGTCAATCCCTGGTTCAATATCGAGATTCGAGGTTTCAGAGGTTGCGGTGTCGAGGGTCCCTATCCTCTCGAATCCCCGATCACCGATGGAATAAATTTCCGACGTGCCCCTTTTTCCCAGCCCCCTCTAGCATACTGCTGGTACACGTGACCTGCGTTCATATGACCACAGTCACCTGCTCTTGTTGGGGTTTGGCGCCTTTCAGTGTCATGATGCACAAGTCCCCTGGACTCTCGACGCGCCTTTACACTGGCTAGCCCCCTTGCTATGCAATGGTCCATGTAACCACTTACCATATGACTGCAGCTGTATAACCTCCCATCGGGATTTCGATGTTTACGATAACACAATGTTTATGTCCACGGGACTCGCGATTTCTCAATTTGCGATGCACTTCAACCTTCCTGGCTAAGCCCTGGTCCACGTGACCGTTACTCCGTGACTGCAGCCGTACCCCGTTGGGGTTACGGGTTTTCCAATGACAAAGTGTATACACCCTCGGGATTCCCGATCATCCAAATCCTGATTCTCCGTTTAGTTGACAGCTGTCCTCCTCTACGGCGCTGTCCTTAGTCCTGCTTATGCTGACAGCTGTTCCCCACTCATCGGGGTTTGGATGATCGCGATTTCCCAATGCCCAGATCACTTTTCACTGGAATTTCTGATATCCCGATGGACAAAGTGCCGATGGTGCCCGTTTCTTTGCCACGCGTCCTTCCAAATGGATGGTCCCGATTATGTCTCAGGGTTTCAAGACTTTCGATGTCCTGTTTCCCTTGCTCTCAGGAACTCCGATTTTCCGATTGACAATATGCCGACAGGTGCTTGATCTTTGACACCTGTCCCTCAGATGGACGGCTCTGATCTTGTCGGTAAATCACGGATCACGATTTCAACATGCACGAGTCTCTTGTCTCCAAAAACCCCGATTCTCCGATTCACGACTCTTCGGGATCTCTTGCCACGTGTTCCTATTGAGATCAATGGCTGAGATTTTCCGTTGGAGTTTCGAAACTCAAAAGATCTCAGTTCTCTTCGACCTGTAAAACCCCGACGCCTCCAAAATCCCGATGACTTCCCAGAATGGTGACACGTGTCCTGTCGAGATCAATGGCTAGGATTCCTTCTCGGGATTTCGAGAATCACAAGGTCTCGATTCTCTGCCTTAGCAAAACCCCGATGACCCTGATATCCCGATGACTTCCCATAATGCTGACACGTGTCCTGCCGAGATCAACGGCTAGGATTCCTTCTCGGGATTTCGAGAATCACAAGGTCTCGATTCTCTGCCTTAACAAAACCCCGATGACCCTGATATCCCGATGACTTCTCCGGGACTCTTCCTCTGCACACTAGGGTTTAACACCGGTGCAACTTCTCGAGATCTGACGGCTGACGGGATTTTATCAATCTTCTCTGTAAGATCCTGACCGTCGATTTCTTCCTCCTTGAAGACTTTCTCAAGAATGGCTAAGTATCCCTTCTCCAAAGAGGGAATCTCTACTAGAGATCTATTCTAGGGCTTTCCTGGAGACGGATAGGGGAAACAGCTTCCGGAGGACGGGCTGGGAGCCTAACTTAGCTCAATCTAAGCATAACTAGATTTATTTATCAACGTAGGTTGTGCATGGTTTCCTTTGTGATGAGCATATATCAACTCAATCATATCAAACACTATGCGGACACTCTTAGGCTGAAATCGTTTACAATTTCACCGTTCTATGAACTAATAGCTACTCATTCTTATCAATTTCTGCACAGACATTCTTACATAGGAAAACATTTACAATTCCACAGGTCTATGAGCATATATGACAACATATAAATTTCAAGATGCAATATGAACAAAACACTTATCAGAAATAACTTCAGGGATGGGTACAACTGTTGAGAGGGGTGCTCGTTTCCACCCAACCGTAGGCATAGCGACTCCTACTGGATTTACCACTAGCCACCCCAAGCTGAGACCATGATGTTCTGAGACCTGCGTCTCTCTGTCTGCCAGTGCCCAGGAGCAAAGGTTGCAATCCTTCCCCTCGACGACCACTTACTCTCTTTGTAAAAACTGCCAGAGTTCCCCTCGCGTCCCCCCCCCTCAATCGCTTCTACCATACGCCTTATCTTCTCACGAGGTTGCATGTGGCACGATTACCCTCACGCCGATCAGGCCTGAGGGCTCTACGGATGGGCGGTTCACCATCCGATCCCTCATCAAGCCGCCCGCCTACCAGCCTACGAGACATTAATTTTGGGGGCCAGCGAGCCGCTTTTGGTTCTCCGGGCCAGTGGAGTCCAAATATGGTATCTTCATTCAAGGTGGAAGTTAACGCTACCTTTTCAGGAGCCTTCCACCGCCATCGTGGTCTCTTTTCTGCACATCCCCTCTCAACAGTCCTGGAATAAATTCAAAATATTATTCACATTCATTGACCTCTTCCTGCAGGTCCATTTACATCACATATTCATACTTATGAGTTTGCCATAGTCCTTGGCCAGTTCAGTTATATTTACAATCTGGGGGAAACATGGTGTTACATCTGGCTAGAGAATCTAGTTTGGCATCAGATGAGGAACTAGAAGGTTCTTCCTTAATGGTGACCCTCTTTTCTGTTCTCTACCTACCCTTCTGGCCAAAAGATTTGCTTCTACACTAACGACACTTTTTTGCATGTCTTCTAGAGTTCTTGCGTTTCTTTCCCTTAATTGATATGACATGTCAGCGTCAAAACCATCAGGGAACTTTATTATTGCTAAACCTTGTGGTGGTTTGATTTTAGTCGGGATAACATTGCATAGATTGTTGAAACGAGTGCAGTAATCCTGCACTGTCTCTCCTTGGTTCCTTATGATGTTCTCATACTCCAACATAATTTGGAGAGAATTTTTCTTTACCTCCCACCGGTCTCAGAAAATCTGATGGAAAACAGTGATGTCAGTAATGGTAACAACATGTAAAGTTTTGAACCACTTTTTCACCTCTCCAGTTAGGCTTTGTGCAAATAATCTCATCTGCACATCATCTTCGTCTACTTCTTGCAGGTCAAAGTAATCGTTCATTTTGTCAACATGTTGTTGTGCATTCAAGGGGCCGATACTATCGAACTGTGGAAGTCTAGTTTGATAATCTTGGGGCATGTCATGTAAAGGAGCAACCAATACCAAGGGAGCATATCTTGCTGCCATGATTGGTGGAGGAGGTTGAACAACAACTTGTGTGACAGGAGAGGAAATGCCTGAAGATATAGAGGATGAAGGGCTTGGAGGAATGGAGTGACCTAGTGTAAGTTTAGCAGAAACTGCAGAAATGGTTAAAACAGGAAGTTCGATGGACTGCTGAAGATGGAGCTTGTCTAAGGCCTGACCAAGATTTGCGACTAGGTCTTCGAGCTTATCAGTCTTGGAGTGAAAACATTGCTCAACTTCAGCTCTAGGAGAAAGTATCTCAAGGGTCCTGGGCTAAAAAACAGTTTGGTCTAAGGCCGTTTCACTGACAAAACTGTCAGATTTTGTCTTGAAAAGACTTGTTTGAAAGGGTATCTCAGATTCAAAGTCTGGAAGAACAACTAACTTTTTTGGGATGGAAAAAGAGCTCAGAAGTGGGCTGTTACTCCTCGAAATTTCTGCAGTGGTTTCCTTCCTGAGTAGTCTTTTGGGATTATCTATTACTATTGCAGGTTCTAGGTTAGGATGAGATTTGGTGGAAATTCTTTTGGGAGCCAAAATTGTTGATTTTATTCTACCTTTGGAGATTTTGGTTATTTATACACAAACTTTATCAACCTCTGAACATTATTTCTAGGTAAAGATTAGGGTTTTCGTTTTTTTCCAGAAATAAAGTCGTCTTTGTTCTAGGGGAAAGAAAACAAGGGGTGGAAAGTTTGTTTTAGTTCATCCCTAGTATGGAGGTCGACAGGAGGTGGGAGGAAAGGATTTTCCCCGACTTCTGCTTTCTTAGATTTTGGCGCCATCACTGTGAAGAATACCAATTTGAACAAACCGTTAGTGGTAATGGCTATGGTTGGGCTGCTGATTGAATTGGAGAGGAGACAAGGTAACTTTCTGGTGTGAGGATAAGATGAGCAATGGGAAAATGATGGAATAGGGCTAGTTTTGGGTGAATGGATACCTGTTGGGCGCAGGGGACAGATCAACAAGTTTAACGGATAAGTTAACCTGTAATAAATGGCCAACGGGTGATTTGGAGATTAAGATGGCAGGTGAAAAATGGGTGACGAGTACGACCAGGTGATGTGGAGGGTGTTGGTTGGAGATTGACAATGGTGAGGGGACTTGTGACAGATGAAACAGGGGGGACGGACTGACAAAGTTATGAGATAGGACTTGTAGGGGAAAAAGTGGAAAGTGATGTCATGATACGACAGTGGTATGCCATAAAAGTGCAATAGATTCTTGCCACGTTAGAGTAGGGGGCCCACCAGAAAACCATTTCATTCCGAACGCCCCCCCCATCATTAAAAAGAGAATGGTATGGGGGTCCGAAAAGTATTGTCATCCGTCCATCTGTGCACCCGCTCCTGGACCGTAGAAATGAGCGCTTTCTTTAACAAACTTTCCCGACCCCCCCCCACTGTAAAAGGAAGAACGATTGGGGGGGGGGGGGGGGTTTCCGGAAAGACTTGTTGACCGTAGATCCAAGCGCCGATGTCTTAGCCGTTTATCTGTGTGCTCTCTTTAATCTGCCAATGCGAAATCATATCTGCAGTGGGGACTTAGGCTTGTGCCTTTTGTGGGTTTGCTCAACTTTCCTTGCTTTTGTCACCATGGGGGTCAGACAATCATACTTTCAAACTTCAAAGATATGAATCAACATCGATCATCATGCATGTTTTATTGAAATCAAGCCAACTAACCTATGCTCTAACCTAAGTTCTAACCTACTTCCCTATGACATTTAGCCCAGATTAAACTGTTGGACTAAGAAATTACTCTACCTTAGGGTTATTTGACCAAGATTAGGCAGTTTGGTCAAATTTATTCACTAGCTAGCCTATCTACTTGGCCAAGATTACACAGTTTAGCCAAGCTTATTCACTAATCCTATCAACATCAATTTAAAAGGACTTGGCCATGCTTAGATTGTATGGATCAAGCCATTGTTATTGCATGGGGCTTTATTTAATTTCTTTTATGCCCTTTTTTATTCTTTTCTCATTTTTTTTTTGGTTTATCTTTTTATCTTTTTCTTTTATTTTCTTTTCTTTTTCAGGATGTAGTAGTCTCTGCAAGTCAAAAACACTGAAAGGACAAAAATACAATCAACAGTTGATCCTATAAATTATAGGGTTATAACAACACCAATCCAATGTTGCCTCATATAGCTTCAATTATTTAAAAAAAATTAAAAAACCTATTAATCTTAATCTCAACCGAGCTTACAAGTTTGAGAATATTTACAAAACCATAATAAAATTAAACTTGAACATTCTTGGCTCCTCCTCTACTCTACTCCTCTCTGAATGTCTTATTAATTTTCTTCATTCATCACAACCTCCCTAATTTTCTTTCTCTTTGTTCCCCTTCATAATCTTTATCCTACTTAGAAATTCCTTTCTCCTTGATAAAACTTTAATGATCTCATAAATAAAATAAAATTTTACATTAGAAATATGCCACACACATCTCAAGTTCTACCTAGCTCCATTAATTAAATCAATAACATGTTCTACCTAGCTCCATTAATTAAATCGATAACCAATAGAATTAGTACGTCCATTTAAATTGCTACCCACTCACTTATCACATGGAGCATTTAGCCTTGGCCCAATACCTCTTCATGCATGATGGATGACCCTCGAATGAATGTTGGTCAAAGGATCGGAAACGGAAGATTTGGATGGTGGGGATCTCCTCGGTGAAACGTATGACAAGAGACCCCTGAATGAATGTGGGCCGTCGGATGATAGTAATGGCCTTTGTTTTTAATTGGTATTTTTTGGATAATATAATATGGAACTCCTTTTTTAATGAGTCCCGGGATTAGATGTTTCACTTTGGCATGGAATCTGTTTGACTTTTCATTAATTTTTGAAAATTTTCAAATCTTTTTCGAAGTTTCAAAAAATTATTTTATTAAGTATATATATATATTTAAAAAATGTATTATTTATATTTTTGAATTTTAATTTTTCTTCATGGGTCAAGAGGGTTGAAAAGACTAATTTCCTTTAGTTTTGGTAGCAATTGTCATATAAAAAGCAAAATAGTAATAATAAATTTCAAGAATTATGATTTTTTTTTGAAAAGTATCTATGTAACATTTTCAACATTCACTTTTAATGTAACATTTTTATGAGTCGTACAAAATCGATGCCCGTGGGTAATTTAGCATCATACTAAGGTTAAATTTTTAAAATGTCAGTAAATATATTATCAACATTAAAGTTATTATTTCAAAAGTGTCACCGTAATGAGTGAATAGTTGCTCCCTTGTTTTCCATGTATTTATCAATGCAATAAGTGTGAACCCCACATGTTCTCCTTTATACCTACTAACAAACCTTATTATTCCATATTCATGAAAAAAACTTGGGACATTATGGTAGGAGAATTTGAAAAAGACACACAAAAGTTCCATTACAAAATATCAATTGAAAGATTGTAATTATACTCATATGGTACAAAATCCCAATTGAAAGATTGTAATTATACTCATAAAGCTGGCAACAATATATTCTCATTGTAATTATACTCATAAAGTTGGCAACAATATGACAACACTATAACAATATATCCTTTAGGTAAGTATCCTGGAATCCCCTCGCCTTGCCTTGCATATAGGGGTCTTGTAAGCATTGTAACAAATATAAATCCAAAATTAATACTCTTGATATCAAGGTATTGAACTACAACAACCTATATTTTCATGATTTTTTGCAAATAAAAGTGACAGTGGTGTTAAATTAAATTCAACTGCTATCCATAGGAATATTAGGAAGTCTATAATTATTTTAGTTTTAATTAAACATGAAATCTCCAGGCTCATTATCATTTTATGCAATCAATTAAAAATTGTATAATGAATAAATTGGATGAGGATAAATGATGATACTAATTATTTACATTATAATCACAACATCATATCCTTGCAAGCAAAAGCAACTACAATTTAATCTATAAAATTATTGCAAAGATCATAGAAAACAAGATTAAGCCAGTACTTTCGAGGTTTCTTTCTAGTGAGCAGTTGGATTTTTTAAAGGGTAGATAGATCCTGGATGTGATTGGTACAACTCAAGAGTGCCTCCACAACATAAAGGTGAAAAAGTTAAAGGCCATAATATTGAAGCTTGATTTAAAGAAGGCATACAACTGTGTTAATTGAGATTTTATGCAATTGACTCTATTTCAATCAGGTTTTGGTCTTAGTACTACAAACTGGATTATGAGTTATGTTAAATCAACTACATATGTCATATTGATTAATAGAGGGAGTACATCTTTTTTCCAGGGTGGAAGAGGTTTAAGACTAGGCTGCCCCTTGTCCCCTCTGCTTTTTATTTTAGTGATGGAGGGTTTCAGTTTACTCCTAAAACATGCACATGCTGAAAGAAAATTGACAAGAGTCAGGGTCTCCAGGTTATTAAATATCCTTAACCTTTTTTTTGTGGACGATGTACTTATCATGACTAAAGAAACAATACATGAATGGAAGGAGATCTCCTCTATACTCACTTCTTTCTGTAGGGCGTCGAGACTAATTGTAAATAATTAGAAGTCAACCTTACACTTTTCTGGGATTCAGTAGGAGGATGTAGATACTTACAAGGAAATATTTCCCTATAAGTTCATAGAGTTGTCTGGGCTACTTTCTCAATCCTGCAAACTATAAGGTTGAAGATTGGCGATGGCTAATCACTAAATTTGAGAAAAGGATCGACCACTGGTGTAATTGATGGCTCTCTTTAGGAGGTCCTTTCATGCTTATAAAGGCAGTGCTCGAGAGTATGCCTGTATATTGGATGGCATTGGCAAGTATTCATGTGACTGTTCTAAGCAGAATTAGACAACTGATGTTCAATATCCTTTGGTCAGGTAGTAGAATTAAGGATCATATACATCTTTGCAAATGAGATAGCATTGCAAAATCGAAGATCTTTGGAGGTTGGGGGAATTAGGAACATATACATGTTTAGTAGATCTCTGGAAGTGCACACCCTTTGGCGAGTCTTGATGAAGGATGACATCTGGTACAAGGTCATAAAGGATAAATACCTTCCCTTTAGCTCGTAGATCAATTGGCTGAGATTGACCACTAATAGGACACAAAATGCCTCACTATTATGAGGAAAATCACTTTATGGGATGAGATAAACCACAACAGATGGAAATGACTGCAGAAATCAACTCTAATCTCAAGTATGCTATATAAACAAATATGCTAACAAGACAAGATAAAGAGCCTACCTCGTCCAGACGTTCGATGAAGTCCACCATTGAGCACTTGACTCAAAACTATATACCTTCAACTTGTTCTCAACAACCAAGATACACAAGCATATGGTGATAATATATAAAGTTAGCACATATGATAGCATAATCTATCAATATTCATAACAAATATGCCCATGGAATAACAATTCAAATATTCACGAGACATTAATTGGATGAGAAAAGAGTATTTCTATTAAAATGAAATCAACATAAGTGTATGAATGACAAACTTCAGTGTCAGTACATTCGGAACCAAGAAACTGAGTCCCTTCGAGCCGAGCCTCCACCACTTCAATCCTCCACCAAAGGCAAGCTCATATAGAGAGACAATGAGGTTATCCATTAAGTAGGGAAGAGCTTGGGGGCTGAACAATGTGTTCAAACTTAAAAGGACAAAGGGATGCAGACTCAATATGAAGTGAATAATTTCTCCAGAGTAACTTTGCTCTCAAATTTGAATTTTTCTCCCCTTTTTTTTCCACAGCTTGGATATGGACCATTATATCCTTCAAATGGAACTGAAGGACAAAGGGATGCAGACTCAATATGAAGTGAATAATTTCTCCAGAGTGACTTTTCTCTCAAAGTTGAATTCTTCTCCTTTTTTTTTTCCACAGCTTGTATATGGCCCATTATAGCCTTCAAATGAAACTCAAGGGCCAACTCAGAACGTTTTCAGTATATGGAAGGTCAAGGATCATGGATCTTGTGACGTGACATGGAAACCCAACACCATTTTTAATTTTTCATGGATCTTGTGACGTGACATGGAAACCCAACACCATTTTTAATTTTTGGCACAAAACCCGATGTACGCGGGCTGTAATGGTTCATCCTGTGTATACACATGATGTATAGCTGTTAGGGCGCGTATATGTGGAAAATTATGTTTTTTTAGCTTTGGGAATTGCAGAAAAAAGGGGACTTCAAGTCTGCATAAGGAAATGGAAAAGGCCTTCTGAGCAAGTTGCATGGGGTGAGACAAATCTTGCTATAACAGATGCCCCCTAATGTGTGAGGTCATAGGAGTATCTGCAATGGCCGAAATACATTATAATTCCTAGAAGTGGAGTAATGGAGACCCAACTGGATGAACTAGTTGCTCATAAGAATATTACAATCCATAATGACTTTGTGCAGATGGCTTCCAATTTGAATTACACCTCAGATCCGTGTGGAAATACACCAAACAACTGTTCATGGCCATGAATAGGAAATACAAGGGTAGATACATGCCATAAGCTTTCATAGTCATGAACAAGGCCCAATGAAAACCAGTCTGAAGATATCTGTATATAATGAAGTACAATATGATATCCCAAGATCACTGAAGTCATATAGGTACCGGTCCAATGAATGATAACAACAACTCAAGAAAACTGCAACTATGAACTGATGTCTTCAAGTCTTCTACACGATCCACCAAAGGTGTAAGTCTAAATCATGTGAATAAAGGAGTTGAGGTCAAACACAATGAGACTTCGTTTGATTACCAATCATTAAGGTATACCGTTAACAAACACAAGACAACCTACCGATAATGAAAATAGGTATCAAGGCACCAAGTACATTCTTACAAGTGTGAATAAAGGAGTTGAGGTCGAACACTTGAAGAATCCATTCATCAGGATACATTGATGTATTCCCAACTTTCAATGGCAAGAGAACCTGCCATTGATGACTGCAAGCCTCTAGGTACTGATAGGACTCTAGGTCTTGTTTCCAGAATAGATGGGCTGAAGTCGATGGAAGGAGGCCCTATGAAAGGAGAGAATTAAGGCATCTCTCATTAGTCAGCACGAGGTACAAAGCATTAGCTTGATGATTTGGAGGAACTCAGACGAAGAACATGTTCACGAACCAATGACCCTGTGCATCTTTCACATGCACTAGATGCAAGCGATGCACAAAAAAAACCCTCTGAATAACAACCAATAAGAAAAACTGTCGAAAAAGGTGAGGAAACCACCAATAAGGCTAATGGAATACAAGAAATTGCACAAATCCCAATGTGTGAATAGATTTCTTTTCGTCAAACATAAGGGAAACCCCCTAGTCACTGACCAATGAGGAGATGTTGACTATTGGGTTCAAGGTTACCTACCCATAATGAAAGTAGGATGAGGGTGCATGATAGGACTACAACTTCATGTAACTTTGAGACACACCGAGGGTATGTTTGATGTGCAAAGTCAAGAGTTATGAGAAATGGCTGACACATTCTAATAGACATCCTTTGAACAAGAGCATGAGACATATGAAAGACTCTGGTAGCATAGACTTAATGATGAAACTTTGTGATGCAGGAGGCACCAATAAAACTCTCCATAAGGATTGGAAGAGTAACCAGTCGGAGGAGTAGCCTCTAAGTAATGAGATCCACTTCCTAAGGTTATGCTAAACCCAAACTTTGGATGACAAGTGGACTCAAAAGTTTGTGCTCTTTTCAAAGGCGACACAATTGCTGCCAACATGAGATAATATTCTTTTCCCGCCTGGCTTTTTTTATTTTTTCCATAGAAAAATGAATGCTATGATATAGAGGAGGAAACGAGTGTGACGAGTAAGCAACTGGTTCCAGCAGTGGAACATATATATTCTCAATGCAAGGGGGTGCATGAAGGATATGGACACTTGGGGGAATGTTTCCTCGTAAGGTACAGGGTGTCAAGTTGTAAAGGATATAAACAAGGCTCTGCTTGGATGATGATGCAAACTACTGAGATAATAGGCTTATAATGAAAAAGTGGGAACCAACAATAGGCTCAATAATGCAAGTGAGAGGATGAGATGAAATTACAACTTAACTACAAAAAATTTCCTTTTTCATAAATTTAGTCTACTTGGTTTGAAAAAGGGTTAAACCTACACCAAATAGACGTCCTTTCAAATAAAATTTACAAGTGTGAAAGAGACAAGTTCACTTGGCAATATTTTCTCTTTTGGAGAGAGTTGGAAAATATCTTAAACCAGACTCGTGGGAGTCTCATAGTTATAGGTCAACATGCTTATAAGTAGGAATATGAGGCTTGAACGCAAAGTCATATTGGAACTATAAAGGACTTCCAGTCTTTATGGATAATCTTTGCAGGCACCAGATGACATAGAGGTTCTAACTAGGGCACCCATGTTTGGTAAGTCTCTACCATTCAATAACGACACTTCTAGTAGCAGAAAGAAGGTTCTGTGTCGCTAACAAATGGGTTCGTACCTAATGCATACAAATTGCAGTTATAGGATAATGAAAGTGTGAAAAACAGAGTGATGACCTATGCTATATGCTAGTCAATGAAAATACCTGCCGAAGTCACTAACGAGTGACATGATGCTAGAAACCAAAAGAATCCCCGAATAAAACCACCAAAACCAACTCCATCCACTGCACTACTAGTCCACTAGGCCAAAATATTAGCAAAAACTATGTAAAGTGGGTAAATTTTTTCTATAAATAGTGAAAATAACCAATTTTACTATACCATTTGTAATTTTACCCAAATAGTGCATTTTGGACCAAATTGCCCTCGATCTTCAACTACCGATTGCGGGAGCTATGAGTGACGGAATTGACAACCATCTAGACCAAGTAAGTCTTCCTTCCCTTCTCTTTATTTCTATTGGTTTAAAATTTTAATTTGGGCTTCAATTTTTGAGTATTTTAAGGCATAAATTAGAAACTAGGGTGTACGTGGGCTGTAATTCATCGGGCCGTGTATACACAGCCATGCACGTGACTGTTATCCAAATAGAACACGCATATGAAGCCCTATACTTGACTGTGTAAACTGCAGCTCATGTACAAGTCCGTGACTTGAATTTTTTAAATAATACTGACTCAAAATTTGATTTTAAACTTGCAGGATGGTGCTAAAGTGGAGAGAAAGAGAGCATGAAGAGGTTGATGCTATAGTAGAAAGAGATCAAGGGGCCCAAATGGAATTAATAAGATGTGGGCTATATAAATTTTTGGGTCTAAAAGGAATGAGGGCTCAAGTGAGATTACTCCAGATGCTGGTGAACTACTGAGATCCAGATACAGATGCCTTCAACCTTGATGGACAACCATTGAGGATTGAAGTTGAGGACATATACTTTCTTAAAGGATTATCACGTCGAGGTGAGGTGGTGAACCCCAAAGCTCGAGGATATGGGAGTGGAATGAATATAAAGGACTACATAGCCACTCACTGCGTTGCAGGGACTGAGAAGGTAGGGAGCCAACTCCCGATCAGAGCGATCAAAAAACCAAGTCTCAAGATAATTGTCCTAGTGTTGGCACAGATCATAGGGTCAACATCGTTGCATCAGGCATCAAGGCCACTTATGTTCTACTCAGTGGAGTGCTTACGACCCACAATTTACGACTAGTGCACCTCACTGCTGGCCAACATCAAGAGCCAACTGACAGATTGCAAACAAGGTAGAAAGAGGAACTTCGGGTTCATGTCTATCTTATATAGTTTTTTATTTGAGCGGGTTCTAGGCTTGGGCCCTAGAGTCGATATTGTTTTTCATGGACCTCACGATCCAGCCATGGCACGTTGGACCAAGGTGATGAGGCAGTTAGGCAGTGGTAGTGTGCTAACACCCTACAACGACGAGTTCTTATTCTGGCGGTGTTGACATGTGATAGATCTGGACGTCTACCCATATGCAAGGATTGACTTCAGAGGAGATTCGTACATGCCATTAACACCAGGTTTCACCTATAAAGACATAGGTATGACAAAGTTTTTAAATATTTCATTTTTTTGTATTTTTTTAAAAGAAAAAACAAAAATATTTTTGGATGATGTGAAGTACTAATTAAAACATGTATTGTTACATAGATGTGGGTCCGTGATGACCAGATGGAATCCCACAACACCAACAGAGGCACCAGGGGGATGAGCCATTGAGAGGAGATGCTGAAAGAGTGCTTCAAAATGTGCAAAGAAACCTATCTCATTTGACACAAAGAATTCCCATGGTTCAAGTAGAGGATATGTCGGAGGTGTTGCAATGGCATGTGGTAGGTGTGCCCCATGCTTAGTTGCAAATTTTTTGGTGTATCGCAAACACCGTACTATGCTATCATGACACACATTCGGCGCCACATGCGTAGATTTCATTTTTATTGTATTGATCGACTGTATATGTATTTTGAGAGTGTGAGCCTCAATTTTGTACTATAATACCATATGTTTTGAAGAAATATAAAACATTGGTCTTCGGATTTACTTATATTACAATGTGTACATTGGCGAATGTGTTTTCTTTACTTTAGTTATGTGCCAAATTCCAATCTAAGACATAATTAGCATATGCATAGGATACATAATTAGAACTTTGAGGTATGTGATTATAAGTAATAAAATCAAAATGTCGTTCCAAAGTCGTATCCGTAGGAATCGTCGGAGTAGAGTAGGGTCTCATGCATGATAACTGACGTTCAATTGACATACTACTAACTGAGAGTCCAGGAAAAATTCTAAAGAATGAATACCATTTAAAAAGGAGTCACGTAAAATCTCTATAACAACACTATATTGAGCCATATTATTCATTGATGGCCCTAGAAAAACGCCACCTAAAGACACCAGTTGACCCTCGGGTGAGTAAATGACCCAAGTGACAGAAGCCAAGTTCCATGTATGATGACTGGAACCATTTGCAAATCCTAAGTAAACTGAAGACTCTGTTGACATTTGCCAACCAAGGGAAAACTCGATAAGCAAGATGTTGAAAAAAGGGAAAAGATATATACACTAATATACACTAGTATAAAAAGAGTTACGCCCAAGCTTGGGGCTCAAGAGTAATATCTTTTCAAGTAAAGCCCATTCCTGGGCTCAGTCAACATATTCCCTTCATAATATTCTAATTCATAGGCTCCTTTATCCAAGACATGTCGCACGATATAAGGATTGTTCCACATGGGGTTGAACTTGCTTGCCCTCAACGATTCTTTGGCTTGGTCACACAAGAGGACCAAGTCACCTTCAACGTACTGCCAAGGACAAAAAGACTTATCATATTGGACCTTGACACGTCATTTATTCACTTTGATAGCTGTAGAGGCTTCTCGACGCTACTCATATAGACTCTCTAGGTGTATGAGGCGTTGTTCGAGATTGGAAGTGTCAGGTAGGAGCTTAAATCCAAATCTAAGAGAAGGGATTTCACATTCAATAGGTAGGATTAACTCCACATCGTGCACTAACTGAAAATGAGAAAACTGGTGGAAGTCTTAAACGAGGTTTGGTATGCCCAAAGATCCAGGTAAAGCATGAGATGTCAGTCAGACTTGCTCTAGCTAACAATTTTCCGCAAAATGGTCTTCAGAGACTTGTTCACAGCCTCTACTTGTCCATTTTCCTGGGGTTAGTAAGGGGAAGAATGACCATGTTTAAACTCTAGTTTCGATGCTAACTCTTTCATCATTTCATTTTGAAAGTGACTACCATGATTAGTTCCAATATCACCCAGGATTCCGAACTGGGCTATAATTTGATTGAACACGAAAATGCAACAATCTTACCATCTGATTTAATTGTAGGCATGGCCTTGACCCAATTAGTAAAGTAGTCTACAACCATGATAATATGTTGATGACCCCCAACCAAAGTTGGGTTGAAATCCATAAAATCCACCCCCCACTTGGTGAAGGGACCGACGATAATGATAGGTTGAAGAGGGTCTGGATGCAAGCGCATCTTCCGAGTGAACACCTAGAAAGGGTGACACTTCTTGACTGCTTCGACACAATCTTTAAAAGTAGATGGCCAAAAATAACCGGCTTGCAAAATATTTTGGGTTGTCGCAAGCCCAAATAGATGACCACCACAAGCCCCACTGTGACAGTCATTAAGAATAGACTCAGATTCTTCATGAGTCAAGTGATGATGCTGATCCAGATGGATCTCAATGGCCATCCACATCTTCCACTAAATCACCATTTTGAGCCTGTGGTTTTGATAAACCGTATATTCATGCTTTTGATGGGGAATGGTGTTAGGTAGCTAGAGAGGTAGTGAGGGGGCATCCTCCGATTGATCTACCACTCACAATACAACAATTTTCTTTATATCCCATTACATTGCTTGAACCCCTTTATATAGTGCTACCATCACCTAAGAACATTCTAGAGGAGGAATCTTCTAGAAGTATAACCTTCTAAGAAGTCCTCTTACATTTACCCATTTATTATATCTAACTACCATAGTGGGCCTTATTTAATAATATAGTGGACCTAGTCCACCTTACATTCAATGGCTTCCACTATTATCATTATGGTCCCTATGCCCCCCCACTACCTATCTATCTACCTAACAGATGGAATGTAATGTCATCTTCATTTGTTAATTACATGCATCATTTAATGATTTCCTAGTGGTCTTATGTACATGCTTACAACATAGCATTAATGCATCGGATCCCATTAGAACTCCGTAGTTAAGTGTGCTTAGGCTAGAGTAGTACTGGGATGGGTGACCACCCATAAAGTCCTACTATTTTACATGCCTATGACATTTTATAAACTTAGTCCAATTTATCCCACATGCATCATGGGAATTGTTCTCCTCTCACTCTCTCATATATAATTGAGGTGAAGGAGGCCCTTTAAACATGCAATGGAGTGTGATGTAAAGCTTCTTGTGAATGAAGCGTAGCCAACATCTCTTTATTTTTAGAGATAAGCTACCCCATTTTTCCAGTTTGTGTTCTATAGTGTTTTTCTATCTTATTCAGTAATAGAAGTTGGGTTTCACTGTATTTCTGTGTTGTCTTCTATATTTTTTTGTATTTCATTGTTATATCTCAGTTATATTTCTTCCTTCATGTCATTCTCAAAATAATCTGGATCAATGGTATCAGAGCAGTCTGCTCCTTGTCATTTCTCAAAGCAGGTCCTTGACGAGGTCAGGGTATAGATATTTGGGTCTTGAGATAGTTTTGCTTGAGGAAAACCACTCTCGCTAGCCCAAATGACCTCCCATGGTGGAATAAAAGAGATATGACAGAGTAGTAGATCCTTTCAAGACGTTGCTTGAGGAATCCCTCATGTGAAAAAGGAACGAGATGATGGAAAACTTCGCTCAGATCCTTTGAAGACTATCGATGGTGGAAACCGAGGCATATTCAACAAGCAACCATTTTGCAAGTGCTACACCCTTGAAGGTACAAGTCAATTTTGATATCCCCTTATTTGAAGGCCAGATAGATGCAGATGCTATAGAAAAATGGTTGAATCTGCTAGAAGGTTATTACTCTATCCAAAATATTTCCGACAGTGAAAAGATCACCTTCACACTCCTTAAATCCCTTTCCCATGTCAGAGATTGGTGGGAAGGTTACTGGGAGAGGTACACCACAGATGAATCTACAATATTTGGGAGAGAACCCACTTGGGCGACCTTTGTAGATTCCCTAAAGGAGGAGTTATACCCTGTTGAAAACTATGATTACCAATACATGAGATGGACAACTCTGCATTAGAAAAGAGACCAGACAGTGCTGGAGTACACCAACATCTTTCATATCTTGCGCTCAAAGTTGGGTATCAAAGACTCCGAGCGACACCTGGTTTTGAAGTACCACAGTGGTCTACATAGGTAAATCCAAACATAGATGGATTTCTTGGACATCTCCTCATTATGAGTTGCTTATCGATATGTAGTCAAAATTGAGTAGCAATTCAAGCAACAAAGTAAGTGGGAGAAGCATGGACAGAGCAAGGAAGGGAAACCTCAAGAGAGCTAGTCCTAGATGCAGGCAAAAAAGGGTCACATGAATTTTAAGAAAGACAACGGAAAGTGGTGTGAGTTCCATAACATCCCTTGGCACAACACTAATGAATGTCGCTCAATACAGTCATTGGTGGCCGAGCTCAAAGACAAAGAGTATAAATATGACTTGGACCCTGATTCAGAAAATAATAAAAGGAGACAGATCATTGATGTAGAGCTGACTGCTACTGCCGCAACTGCAACAATCCAACCAGAAGATGATCCTGAGGAGGGGGAGCGACTCTTCCATTCATAGATGTGGGTGAAGGGGACCCCACTGCATTTTATTGTTGATAACGACAACCAAAATAAAATCATCTCAACAAAGGTTGTCAAGCAGTTGGATTTGCCAACAACACCACACTCGCATCCATACAACATCGGGTGGCTTTTCTAGGGTCAAGATCTTCATGTCAGCCAACAATGTCACCTATCCTACGACATCAAGCCCTTCAAGGATGATGTATTGTGTGATGTTTCCCCACTAGAAGTCTATGATGTTCTATTAGGCTATCCATATATGTGGAGGTACCATGCTATTTATGAGTCTCAACCTTGTAGTGTCATTCTTACTCTGGGGGGCCAACTATACTGGATACCAGAGGTAGTTTCGACTATTGTCCCTCCAAAACAATGCCACAAAGTAATCTCTCATATTGTAAACTTTATCCTCTTCACAATCATATCAAAAGGTGAATAGAAGGACACTGCAACCACTGCAACCTCAACCCAAGACCTTTCTATCCAACAGAAGCCAATCGACAAGATTGTAGACGAGTACCAAGATGTTCTTGCTGAACCTATGAGGGTGCCTCCACACTGCCTAGTCAAGCAAGGTTATAACATAACCATTCATACTCTTCATGTTGCATCTTCACCGATAGAGTCCTCCCACACTCAAGTAGATCATGTAGCTAGATTGGTTGAACAGATCCAACCCCTCCAACAACAGGTTCACGACATCCTTCAACAAGCTAAGCAAGATAACTTCTTTAGCAAGGGAAGCAATGCACCAAGCTTCAAATTTAGCAGAAGTCTCCCCATCTCGCAAGGGAACTTGACACAATGGGGACCATTGCTTCCTAAGGGGGGAGGAATGATCAGATGGATCTCAGTGGCCATCCAACTCTTCCACTGAATCACCATTTTGAGCCCGTGGTTTTGATAAACCATGATATTTACCCTTTTGACGGGGAATGTAATGTAATGTCATCTTCATTTGTTAATTACATGCATCATTTAATGATTTTCTAGTGGTCTTATGTACATGCCTACAACATAATGTTAATACATTGGATCCCATTAGAATTCTACAGTTAAGCGCGCTCAGGCTAGAGTAGCACTAGGATGGGTGACCACCTGGGAAGTCCTACTATTTTACATGCCTATGGAATTTTTTAAACTTAGTCCGATTTATCCCACATGTATCATGGGAATTGTTCTCCTCTCACTCTCTCATATATAATTGAGGTGAAGGAGGCCCTTTAAGCATGCAATGGAGTGTGATGTAAAGTTTCTTGTGAATGAAGCATGGCCAACATCTCTTTCTTTTTAGAGATAAGCTACCCTATTTTTCCAATTTGTGTTCTATAGTGTTTTTCTATCTTATTCAGTAATAGAAGTTTGGTTTTACTGTATTTATGTGTTCTATTCTATATTTTTTTGTATTTCATTGTTATTTCTCGGTTATATTTCTTCCTTCATGTCGTTCTCAAAATAATCCAGATCAGATGCAAAATATTATCTACACCTTGACGATACAAAGTGTTGCCGATGATAAGGTAGTTCTTAGCTTGATATCATATGCACCATCGATCTTATCTCAAAATATGTTGAGAGAAATTCAAGGTTTGAATATAGATCAAAATGTCTCCATACTAGGGGTTTTAAGACGAGACAAGGAAAATATGTTCATCCGCAAATGAATCGACATGAATAACATCCTCATCTAACCAAGGGAAGTCCGATATTAACTTGGAAAAAACTAGCGATTTCTTGGATTTTCCCGAGGCAAAATCGAGATCAAACTCTTGCAAGATGAAATCCATTTATTATATTTCCCCCCTATGATATGCCTAGTAAGGATGTATTGAAATGTATTGATGTCAACAACTGCGATAGTTTTTCAAAGTAATATATAGTGCTATAATCTTTGAACCGCGTGTACGAAAACCAAAGCTAGCTTCTCAACATGAGAATACTTGAGTTCAGGACCGACTAAATTTCGACTAAGGTAGTAGACAACGTGCTCATGGAGCTCATCATCCTCCTGAAATAAAACCATACCACTCATCCCTTCAGGCACAATGATATAAACCAAGTAATCTCTACTGTAGTTCAGAGGCTTCAACAGAGGCATCGATACCAAGGATTTCTTAAGAGCATCGAAGGATTCCTGGGCTCGCTCATCCCATATAAACAGAGTGTCCTTCTTCAAGAGACGCATGAAACCCTTAGTAATATTGACATAGTTTACTATAAAGAGACATAAGAAGTTAGCATTCCCATGTAAACCTTGAAGCTGGTGAATATTGTGCGGGGGAGGCAATCAAAGTATTGCCTCAACCTTTAAAGGATCCACCATGATCCCAGTATCAGAGACTAAGAATCCTAAAAGATGACTTGACCTAATGAAAAATATGCACTTATGGGGGTTTTAACATATGCGATAGTAATGACATCTTTCAAAAACTAGTCGAAGGTGGGTAGAGTGATCCCCTCTCTTGCAAGAGTGAGTAGTGAGAGCATCGAGATAAGCTTCGACTATATGCTCGAGGTCATGAAAATAAAAGGTCATGGCTCATTGGAAGGTTGCTTCGACGTTTTTAAGGCCAAAAGGCATTTTCCGGTATGTGAAAGTACCCCAGGAAAAAATAAATTTCGTCTTATGTTGATCCTCGAGTTTAATCTGAATCTGGTTGTACCCTGAAAATATGTCCATAAAATAAAAAACCTTTCTTCCTGCACACTCATTGAGAATCTGATCAATGAAAGGTGTTGAGAAGTTGTCTTTAGGACATGCCTTATTCAGGTCTCGAAAATCCATGCACACACGGATGGTTCCTTGCTTCTTATTCACGGGAATGGGTTTGCATACCCATTCAGTCAAGGGAATCGGGTAGATAAATCCCGCATTAAGTAGTTTCTCCACCTCTGCCTTAATAGTAGGGGCCTTCCTAGGATTAACAACTCTAAGTCATTGTTGAACAAGTTTAGCATCCCAATATGTTTTAAGCTCATGTTCGAAAATTCAAGGGTCGATTCTTGACATCTCTTCATATGACCAAGCGAATACGTCACAAAATTTCTTGAATATTTCGGTGTAGATCTGGATTTCTTTAGGAAAATAATCCGCACTGATATATACATTTTCAACTTTACCAGGAATACAAGAGGTATCGATCATGACGGTAGGAGAAATACTCACCATGTTTCCCTCGGCATAAATGCCATGCGTATCAAGTGGAACTACGACGTGACTGACTATGTCACTCAAGGTAGATCTAAAATCGTCTTGTTCGATTTTAGCAAGATTTGGGAGGAAGTAAGAGCGATGATGCATATCATCCCATGGCCTATCAGAACCATTCACGATCTCTACTATTGCTTCATCCGAAGATAAAGTATCATCGAGGAAATCATGTGAGCAAGACGATGAAGTGGCCCATATGGGTCGGAGAACATGATCCTCCTCGTCTGTCTATGAGGGGACAGGGTCGAGAGCAGAGTCAATACCAACCTGATACGTTATCTTTGTTGATGATAGTGGCATCACCATTCCAATATGTGATGAACCTTCACAAGACAAGGTCGAGGAAGGTAGGGTCCAATGATAGTTAAAATACAAAGTGCGGAAATGAAAAAACCTCATTAACGAAGCATACCTACTGGACATGGCATATATATGATGAATTGATGCCACGAAATAAAAGGTACCCATAAGGTATGAATACATTCTAGCACCAATATCCTTAGTTTCTGGCTGAGAATTGTCGATCGCGGGGATCGAAGGTCCAACTGATGCATTAGGACTAGCATGCACAAAGGAAAACTGATCGATCATCATGATTTTCCCATCGTGAGGAAAACATAAAGTACTAAAAACAGACGACACAACTGCAGTCATAGCATAATTAGAGTTAAGCCCTAGTAATAATTTATAGTCAAGGGGTGAATCAACCACCTTGACATCCACCTCCACTATCTTCCCACCTAACTAGACCAAAAAGGTAGGAAGAATAACGTGGGGATGAAAAAAATGACCATTAAATCCAATCAACATGGTCGAAGATTAAGAGAGGGTTGGAGAGCCAATGGCTTTCCAACATGTTAGGGACATCACACACGTTGCAACACCTTCATCAATAACAATATGTTTGATGGTATACTTTGAGTAATCCACATGGATTTGAAAGGCCATGTGGTAAGGAAAGTGAGGATTCACATCCGTGGCATCAAGCTTGATAACCTTAGAGCCACAAGAGTCTAGAGCTCCTAACACAGATAACAAGGAATCCCTCTATGAAGGAAACGTCTGGAGTACCTCCAAAGCCAACATCATGCAAGGGGTTTGACCCAGATCCTCAACAATAGAGCCGTTCTGGGAAACTCTAGCATTAGGGTTGTGGGTAGAGCATTTGATTACTCCTTTCAGAATATGAGGCACAAGCTCTGGATTTTTGATCTGTAAAGGCGTCTCCGGAGGAGGGGGAGAATTTACACCTAGAATAGCCTATGGAGAACTATAATCACGAGACCGAGTGGCTACATTAAATCAAGACTTGACCATATTGATGCATTGTAACATACCCACTACCTAATCAAATTTTTCCGGTCCTTCTCGCAGACTCCAGCTCCTAAATGACCATGGAGATCTAAAGTAAACTGGGTCTTTCTCTTTTCTTCCCCATTCTCAGGTGATCGCGGGTCATGATCACAGTTCAATTTGAACGTAGTGCCTATTTGTATTTCGTGCTCCGGTGTTGTAGTAATGTCCAAACATTAGACTCTGCAACCACCGAAGCCCGCCAGGGCTAACGTGCATCCCATAGGGATGAACTCCTATGGGGTCAACGAATGGCCAATAGGAATAAACCTCAATGGGTGTAGAGAGCCGCCAATGGGAATAAGCCCCGTCATGTGTTTAGGTGTAACACAGGTGGCGAGAGGGAAACGCGACACGGTGGATGTTATGATAGGGAGGGGCCCCACTACGCAGGCCACACTATTCTGGACCCCCCCCCCCTCATTAAAGGTAGAATGGCAAGGGGGGTCCAGAATCCACTGGGAAACCGTTGATCACGAAGAGTAAATCTCGACTGTTCGAGAGTTGCGCGTCCAATTCCGGACCCCCCCCCTCTACCGCTAAAGGCAGAACAACAAGGGGGCTCTGGAATGGAACCTCAGTTGTAGATCTGGACGGGTGGACTCTGGTTGTCCAGATCTGCTCACCGCTTATCCTAAAGCATAACCATGTCCTGGTTTAAGTTAACGTATTATTTCCATATTTAATGGTCATTACGGACCCGGAGATCCTATGAAAGAATCTCCTCCGTCCATCGGGGTTTCGAATATCACAACATTGAAATATATAAACATTTTATCCTCGGAATCCCCAATATCCCGATATGACGTCAGCTTCCGCTAGTCCCCTAGACTAGACCTTTTTGTCCACACGACCTCCCTCTATATGACCGCAGTCATACCCTTTCATCGGGGTTTCGGGGTTTGCGATGTCAAAATACACTCGCCCACGGAACTCACGATTCCCCAAATCCTGACTCCCGTCAGATTTTTGACACCTGTCCCTCTGAACGGATGGCTCGGATTATGTCAGGGTTTTCACCTGGGAGTTCCCCGATCTCTTGTCCATGGAAATGTTGATTTCCTGATTCTCTGCGGATTTTTGACATGCGTCCCAAAAGGATGGACGGTCCTGGTTAACTCTCGGGGTTTCACGACTTTTGATGTCCTGGACGCCTTGTCCCTAGGACTCACGAAATGTCGAACTCCGACTCCCCTTCAGATCTTTGACACACGTCCCCAGTAAATGGATGGTTTAGATCGCTCCTTGCGTTCTCGTGACTTGGAGTACCAAATGCTTGGACCCTTACCCTGCGAACCTCTGAGTTCACGAGATCCCTGGATCTCTGCCACCTATCCTCCTCGGATGGACGGCTCTGATCCTCTCATGGCTTTGCCATTCGTGACTTGGAGCATCCAACTTTTTGACTCCTACCTCGCAAACCTCCGAGTTCACGAGTTCCCTGGATCTCTGCCACCTGTCCTCCTCGGATGGACGGCTCGGATCCTTTTTGCCCCTATTCACGAGGCTTAACCCTCGTCTATCTCCTATGGATCTAATGTCTTTCTAGTTTCCTAGCTAAGATCTGATGGTTCAGATCGGTCCCGATGCTGTGCCCTTTCCTACTGCTCTTTGGACGTGGAAAAACCAACGGTCGAGATGTTCTCATGGAGCCTGGGGGTCTACGATTCAGATTTCCTCGCTACCCATGAAGACACAGGAAAATTAGGTGGTAAGGCCTTTAACACCTTACCTTCTCCTGCTAATCTAACGGTTGTGGAGAAACTGTGGATTTCTCGATGAATTCTCATCCGTCGATTCGATATTCCTCCCTTAAACTACCATCTCGGGTCTTTAAGAGGATCGTTCCTCCTCATACAAGGTGGTTAATATTTGCACCTTCAAGTTCCTATTCTAGGTTCTGGGTAAACCTTTCCAAGGAGGAAATCTCTACAAGAGATCTATTCCGGGGCTTTCCGGGAGATGGGTGAAGGGAAACAACTTCCTGAGAATGGGCTGGAAGCCTAACTTAATTCAACCTATAACTAGATTCATTTATCAACTTAAATCATGCATGGCTTCCTCTGTTATAAGCACATGTCTATAAATTCTTATCAAAACACTGCACAAACATTCTTACATTGAAAATCGTTCACAATTTCACAGGTCTATGAGCATATACATATATGTATCATTCTATGAATTTCAAGAGGCAATATGTAAACAAAACACTTATCAGAAGTGACTTCAGAAATGGGTGCAACTGCTGAGAGGGGTGCTCATTTCCACCCAACTGTAAGCGTAGTGACTCCCAGCGGATTTACCACTAGCCACCCTCGAGCTGAGACCACGATGCCTTGAGACTGCGTCTCTCTGTCTGCCAGTGACCAGGAGCGAAGGTTGCAATCCTTCCTCTCTGCTATCACTCACCCTGCATAAATGCCAGAGTTCCCCTCGCGTCTTCTCTCTCAATCGCTTCTGCCATACGCCTTATCCTCTCGCGAGGTTGCGTGTGGCGTGATTACCCTCACACCGATTAGGCCTGACGTCTCTACGGATGGGCGATTCACCATCCCATCCCTCATCAAGCCATCCACCTACTAGCCTGCGAGGCATTGAATTTTAGGGCCAGTGAGCCGCTTTTGGTTCTCCAGGCCTGTGGAGTCCAAATACGGTATTTAATTCTCGGTGGAAGTTAACGCCACCTTTTCAGGTGCCTTCCACCGCCAACGTGGTCTCTTTTTCTGCGCAACCCCTCATCCGTAGTCTTGTAATAAATTCATAATGTTATACACATTCATTTGACCTCTTCCTCAAGGTCCATTTACATCACATATTCACATTTATGAGTTTTCCATAGTTCTTGGACATTCCAGTTATATTTACAAGTTGGGGGAAACAGGGTGTTACAATTCCCTCCCCCTTGAAAAGGAACATCATCCTCGATGTTCTTATCTACTAGCATGAATTGCATGTACAGAAGTAAACAAAATCGGATATGCCAGTTTCATGGCATCTTCCATCTCCCATGTAGCTTCATCTGGGCCAAAATGTTTCCACTGCACCTTGACTTGTGCAATGGTTCTGTTCCGGAGCGGGGTTTCCTTTTTGTCCAATATGCATTGGGGTTCTAGTAGAAATTCTCCCTCTGGTTCCACCTGGATCACAGAACAGTCAATTATATGATTAGCATCATGTACATATTTCTTTAATAATGAAACATGGAAAACATTATGTGCTTTTACTGTGGGAGGAAGTGCTAGCCAATAGGCTGCAGGTCCCACTCTATCTAGAACTTCAAAGGGTCCACAATACCGGGGTGCCAATTTGGCACAAGATCCCATTTTCAGGGAACTCCTTCTGGGCTTAATTCTGAGGTATACATGATCTCTCATTTGGAACTCTCTTGGAGTTCTCTTTTGATTAGCATAACTTTTTTGTCGGTTCTGAGCGACCTTCAGATTTTGTTTTATCCAAGTCACTTGTTGTTCCATTTCTTTCAACATGTCGGGTCCAAAATAAATCCTATTTATAGGACTGGGGTATTACACTGTCTACCATAGAGGACCTCGAATAGACTCATCTTTAAGGACGCTTGATAGCTATTGTTGTAGGCGAATTCTACCAATGGCAGGTAGTCTTCCCATTTCCTGGGTTGATGCATCACATGCATCCTTAACATATCTTCTAATATCTGATTCACTCTTTCTGTCTGTCCATCGGTTTGAGGGTGATAGGCGGTGCTAAACAACAACTTGGTCTCCAAACCTGCCATTAGTGATTTCCAGAAATTGGAAGTGAACTTTGTGTGTCTGTCAGACATTATCTCTCTCGACATGCCGTGCAGTCGGAACACCTCTTTCATGAATATCTGGGTGATATCTATCGCCTTGCAGGTCAATTTGACGGGAATGAAATGAGCAGACTTGCTCAGTTTATCCACCACTACCATAATGGTGTCATTCTGTTTGGTTGAAGTTGGTAATCTAGTGATAAAATCCATGGAGATGGTTTCCCATTTCCATTCCGGGATGGGTAAAGGGTGTAATAGCCCTGTTGGATGTCGTTGTTCTGATTTAACCTGTTGGAATTCTATGCATTGGGCCAAATATTTGGCTATGTCCTTCTTCAATCCTGTTCAATAAAATTGCTTCCGGGTGGCAGTAATCATTTTCTGGTATCCTGGGTGACCAGTGTAGGGTCTTTTATGTAGTTCATCCATGATGAACCTCTTCAAGTCATCACAATTGGGAATGTACGGTCTATCTCTATAGGTAAGCAGACCTCCTTCGGTCCTCTGATAGCCTTCGTATTTTTCTCCAGTGGGTTCTTGCTGTAGGTATAGGGTCACATTTCAGACGAAGGGATCGGTTTCTTGTGCCTTTTTTACTCTGTTCTTGACATATGTCTCACAGGTACTCACCGCTGCCAGGTGAATCGTTCTCATGCTTCTGCTAAGGGCATCAGCCACCCTATTCTCTCTCCCTTTAATGTGTTTGATTTCGAAATCAAATTCGCTCAGGAGGGCCATCCATCTGGCTTGTCTAGCATTAAGCTTGGGTTGATCAAACAG